>KE769110.1:3692-29792 GCA_000465285.1 Eidolon helvum
ATAAACGGACCCGCCACATAAATAGAAAACTAAAGAAAAACAATGAGATAAATAATTAGGCTCTAATTTCAGACAGTTCCCAATACATATTCTATTTCCAGTCTGGGTAGAAATGAACACAGTGCTGGAATAAAGAATCAAGCAGAGAACAAAATGGTTTAAAATGCAGACATCCAACAAGAGGGGGAAAATAGAAAACTAGAGCCAATTTGGATTTATTTATGAAGGTAACAGCCTGATCAGTGTGGTTCTCAGGCTTCAGAATGAGGAAGAGTATGGAAATAGCAGTGAGGGCTATGAGTGTCCTGTGGATCCTGGGAGCTCCCGCCTCCCAGATTAGCCCACTAGAATGAAGGCTCTGTGAGGGTAGGCACTGTTTTATCCCCAGGACCTAAATCAGAGATAGCTCATAGTAAGTGCTCAACATATTTGTAGAATCAGTCATATCCATTCACTCTGCACATTGTGTAGTTATTAGCATGTGCCCATTCATCTTTGCAGCCTGTTTTTGCCATTTTTTTCCTCAACTGGAACTACAAAAGTCATACAGTTTTAGAGCTGGCAGGAACCTCTGAGGTCATGCAAGGAATAAGGAATTCCTAAAGCACTTTCATTTATTTAGGCATTTCACTGTGGCACTTTTCCAAACCTTGAAACTAATATCTGTTCCCTTCTGATAAATGGCAAATACCTGGCCCCTTTGATTAGTGGATGTCTTAGTGATCTACAGTATTAGGAAAACCAGACAGAAGAGGTGGTCCATCTCTGGTAAATATTCCATCTCTGAATGACTGAAATCTGGGCTTCCTTCTAACCCACAAGGCAAATGTATTCCCCTAGTGAGTTTGCTTAGGAGTATAGACTGGACATAGGTAACCTATTCCTATCCAAACTGACTGACCAGAGTGGCCATCTTGGATCCCTAGAAAACTGCTAGAAAAGCCTTCCCAGTGGCAGGAAATATCTCCTAAAATGATGCCGTAGCAGTCAGACAAGTGGGCAAATTCAAGGGCCTTGTGCTTTGAGATGGGCCAGATCATTTTCAAAAGCATTATCCCAACAAGAGAATCAAGGGTCCATGTGTAGACAAGAAGGCAACACATCTTGGATACCCCATCATCAAAGAAGTCTGATGATCAGAACTGGTGGGCTGGAAAATGGTGGGATAAATGTGCTCCAGAGAGGCAACCAGAATCTCCCCAGAGGAGGCAGTGCTGATGTCTAGATGTGATCCATGAGAGGATCGTCTGAGATGGAGGTTCTCTGAGGATGGGAAGCCCTCCTGCTAGGTGAGGGAAGACCAGTGCAAAGGAATCTGAGGCCACTGGTTGAGACTGGTAGGCTCAGTGCTTCCTTATCCTGGGCTGCAGCTGTTTTATTGTGTCTGTGACGTTTGCTAGTAACCTGAGGCTTTACTGAGCCTCAGGAGATAATTTAAGGACATTCCTATTCTAAAAGCCTCTCCTAAGCTTGTATCAGGTAATGTGTATTAAGAGGGCTGTGAGGAACTGTAAAATCAGAAGTGTGGTCATTCAGTTTCCTCTCACAGAGGGATGCTGTCAATATTAGGTCATTTGAAGGAATTATGAACATGTACAAGGACAGTTATTTTTTAGTTGTGATTAAAATAAAATTAAATAACCTCTATTTCTTTATAGCAAAAACTCAATATAGTATTTTCTAGAAAATCAGAGAGAGCAAACCCCAGAAACAGGCAGTCACCCTAAAATGAACTCACTTTCATATATACATCTTTGAAACATTTCATATTACTTCTCCAACACTTCTGATATTAACATCCATGCCATTCATGTCTCTGAAAAGAATTTTTCTTTCTTTATTGCTCAGTTCTAACATTTCTGAAAACAAAAACATTCAGAATTTTCCCTACTGGCTCTGACATCAATATCCTACCTTCTCAGTCCTATGAAACCACCCTCACCACTCAGAACCCCCTGCTGTTCTACTTTCCATCTATATATGGCTCCTCTCCCATCACTGTCCCTTTTCTGGCTCCAAAGGAGAGATGAAGTATACAGGATCTAATTGGTATGTGACTGTTACCTTACTTGTTGAAAATAATTGTCAAAATGACCTTCAATTATATTGTAATTATCTTCCTTCTTGGTCTTAATATTCATTTCCCCCTCAGATTCATAACTGCATTTCACTTATTAATCAAGTGACCTGCTAGTAGGAATCAACTTTGAATTTTCAGGTTTAAAGCTAACTCCCATATTATGGTTTTGCCCAAATATTAAATATCTCTGGCAATGGAACTTCATGTTTCCTCTGGGACAAGAACAAGTGACTTGATGGACACAGATCCAAGACTTTCTGAAAGCTGTCTATGAACACAGTGCCACTGGTTCATAATAGGTGAATAATGCAATTATGAGAAAGGTGTCCTTTAAAAATGTTCCCCTTAAAAAATTATAGTGGCAATGATTAAATGGGCTCTTTTAAAAATCTCCCTTGAAAATCCTTAAATAGAAAAACATGTACTTAAAAGTTACCTTCCTTCCCCCTTCTCTATTTCCCATCTCCTTCCTTCCTTCCCTCAATCTCTCCTCTCCCTTCCTTTTTTCCTTCCTTCCAGTGAAGGATTATTTCTCACAACTTTTGCAAAATCAAAACCCAAACTGCAAGAACAGAGAGTTACATTACGTTTAAGTTTAAGTTGCTTGGTTTCTCTGGAAAGTAGTTTACACTATTACTCAATACCTATATTTATCATATAAAATCATGATTTTGATTCCCAACTTACATTGAGAAGAGTGATCCAAACTTTTGCCTATTCAAGTGTTATACTTTCCAATCATGTCTCTAACCTGACAAGAGATTGAATCATATTTAAATCTAAATCAAAATATTTGCAGCCATTATCTGAGAGCTCATGTTCTTGGCATTGTGTTAAGTGCTTGTATGCATCATTATTATCTAGTTCAATCTTTACAACCATGTAAAGTAGTATTATACCCATTTTAAAGATGAGAAAACCAAAGCAAAGAGAAGTTAAGTTTCTCACCCAAGGTCACACTGACAGTAAGTAGTAGAGCTGCGTTGCTATATTTTTTTCTTTAACATCCTGAACCCCACTGCAAGTATAAGAAAAAGTCAGGCCTTACATTTCTCACACCATAAAAAAATGCCAGAAGGAACTTAAAAATGATACAACTGATAATCAGACTTAAATGAAGCCAGCACGACCTGGTGTTCCTGTCTTGTGAACATAATAGGACACCCTGTCTGCTCATATGTTCAGGTGTCTTGGAAGGTGATTCACAGGAGGTTCTTTTGGATGACATAATCAACATTAGTATTTTGCAGCTCTTGAGAAATGCATTCACAGATCTTTATCAAGCTATCCTGTTTGGGCCAGGTCTGGTCAGCTCAGAACAAGGTCAGTGAATAATGACTTCAAGAGCAGCTATAATGTGTAATAAATTCCAACATGTTTTACTGAAGTGAAAATATTCTTGACTACATAAATATTTTTAGCTACCTTATCATATTTAAGGAAAATTTAAAGAATTTCTCTTGGGAAATAAAAACATCCTCTTAGAAGTCAAATTTCTATCAATCAATTGAGAAAAAAAAAAGAAGCACTGATTAGAAGCTACAATCTATTTCACTACCCACAATTACTCTTCTAGAACCTTCCAGGTAAATGAGAGAAATTATGGCTGTCTTTGTTGTCACACAGGGTAAACAAAAGTTGTCTCAAAGAGAAATAGAAAAAGTAATGCGAGCAAAAAATTGAAGATAAAGTATGCTAATTATCATTGCAAGAAAAGATCTAATTGGTACATATCATGCAAGGAGATTTTTCTACTCTTTATCTCCTCAGGCAAGAAAGTGAATTTGGTTAAGCTTCGATTCTCAAAACAATGACCAGAAAAGTTTCTAAGATAGGGGTCTAAGGCTTGGTTATCTGTGAGAGGAAGTTTCACAGAAGGTATGTTCTATCTTGGCTGTAACACTCTAACCCATATATGGTGAAAATTCCAACAGGGTTTTATAGAGCTGAGGTAGTTGTATATGATGTTCATGCCTTCCTCTGGACAGAACAGATTTGTGTCTCTTCCAACAAGGAAGGGTGTCAACTTATTTAATGAGCCATGAGGAACCTTGCTGTTTCCAAGACTTCCTAGGCCTCTTTCCACCTGCCCTGGTTCTCTAGTACAATAGTGAATGTACCAGTACAATTGGAAAGGGTTTGGCCAAGCGCAAAGATCTGAGAGGACAAACAAAAATAAAGGAGTGCTAAAATATGGGAAAACAGTACTCACGGAAGAGCTGTGACTTGTCAAGGAGAGTTGGCTCTCAGCAGATCGCTGTCCTTTCTCCTTTCTGGTGTCCATTTCCAAGGAGTCAGCTCCCACATGTTTGCAATGTGACTCAATGGCAAATGGTACAAGAAGTGGAAGGGGTTTGCATAAAAAGCTAGATCTTTCCTCTTTGGTAGCCATCTGGGCTTCTACCCAACTTGGTTCTGCTGAGCTCACATGCAAAGCCGATTGGGAAAAAATAAAGTAAACTAAATTTGAGCTGTGCTTTCAAGGTCTGAATTGCTGAACCTCATGTTTTGTGCAGGCTTAGGTAACGACAAAGCATGGTTTACTATTACTTACATGGTAATGAAGAAATCAAGTTTCTCTCCCTTTTTAAGATTTAGTTAAATTAAGCTGAATCTTTCTTAGGGATACTAGATGAATTTTTCTTTGATGGAAAAGACAGTTGCTAACAGAAGCAGAAATGTTTTCCATGCTCACTGATGTCAGCCAATCAGCTAAGACCAGTTTGGGCAAATACTTTTAAATTCTCAGACTTTTCTTTTTAGAGAAAATATCAAATGTTCAACATTCAGAAAATTGCTGCATCTTAAAAGTGTGACCTGAGCCAGCAGTACCAGAGTTCAGAATCAAGGCCAGCACACCTGTGCTGTGATTTCGCAGAGGGCTCCTAGACACCCATGGAAATCAAAAGCTTAATTCTCTCCTTTTGTCCTGTAATATTCTTCTGCCTCTCATTCTCAGAATTGTAGTTTTTGTTTTTGACTCTCTCTCATTCATGGTACCCAAGAGACCTAAGCTGAGGATATAACAAAATGAGACTGTCAAAATTCTGTACAGCCAGAGTCCATCTAGTATAATACAATATTATATTTCTGAAAGTAGTCAATTTAACTTGCTTTTCTGGAAGGCACAAAACATGCATAATAGACTCAATCTTACAATTCTGTTCCAAAGGGAAGAAAAAAGATACAGAAACAGGTGGCTTGAGAAATGATCATTATTCTACAGAGCCCAGTACCAATCCTAGGTAAGGAGTAAATAAAAAAATTTAGGCTAATTACAGTAATACTCCAAGATATTGTATCAAAAGAATTAACATGAGGAACTTGACATAAACAGTATAGTAATACCCCACATGTTTTAATGACCAGAATGATGATTATGTTACTATTAGAATATCAATAAATTACCAAGCTAAAAAACGTCCTTCTGGACCTCTGTCCTGTATCTGTCCAGTATCCCCTTCTCCCTGTGGTCACTCTGGGTCCTTGCCTAACACCTTTCTTTGAGAACGAGCACCTCTGGAATCTCTCAAAAGACAAACTTCCATTTTCACCCTCTGCTACCACCTCAGTAACCAAGATGCCCTGGGTATAACTCCTCAAGGTTCAAACAATGGACCCTATGGGAATGTTATGCAATGAGCACAGAGAGAAAAAAAAGTCAGCCAAGACAATGGGACTCACCAGGGGCCAAGGGTAAACAGGTTATAGAACAGAGTAAGAACATTCAGTTCTCGAGTTTTGGTCTGTCATTCTTATAGCATTGTATAAAATTATTTCTCACCTGATTATATTAATAAAATTTTATTAAATTCAAACCCATCACACCTCTGGGCATTTTAGGGACAGTGACTGATCTCTTCATCTTGAATCTACTTGCTCTGAATTGGAAAAACCTCTAAAATAGGTACAATGTTCCCATAAAACACGCAATATGCAGAGAACACAATAAGAGCTAAACTAACCTTGGTTGTAGCTGACTCATTTGAAGAACGAAGATATATAGACCCAGGTCTGGGAAAATAAGTATATCATTCATATTATTTCTTCTCTCTTTTCAGACACTAAGGTAAAGTTGTTGTTTTTTTTCCTTTTCTAAAGTTCACCTCACTTGAAGACGATGCCCTTCTTCAATGGACACACAGGATGGCAGTCCCTAAGCCCCTAGATAAACCTTTTATTTTTATTTTTTGAACAGGATATCAATTATAGATTGATTGTTAGATCAATAGGTAACACTGTGTGGTTTTAATCTCTTTTTCTACTATGAATTCAACTCATATTGAGAAGCTAATTAAAAGGAAATATACTCTAATAATAAAAAAAAACATTAACTGCTGGTGCATAGCTCAATTGCTCAACTGTCAGAAATTAAATAGTGGTTTTGGCATAACTGATCTGATCGTGAGCAAGATTCAGAAGAGACCTTCAGTAGAAAATAGTGATGAACCAACCACAAGGGTAAGAAAGGCATGTAAGGTAGGCTGATGAGCTCTTCACTGACTGGTCTCCTCTCAGCCATCTTTCTCTGTGAATTCACAGCCTCTCCTCGCTTTGCAGGGTCTCTCGAAAGCTGAGCACCCGCGGGCTGTGTTGGGCCCTCTACGAAATTCCTTCTTTGCCCTGCTTTTGAAATATCCATCTGCTTTTCATGCTTTCAGTGAAGAACTCTGTAAGATTCTCACATCTGACTTCCACTCCTGACTGCCCTCCCACAGATTTATTACTGCATTTCCAAAACTTTTTGGACATCTATTATCACTTCAAATTCAACACGTTCAGAACCAAACTCATCATCATTAACTGATCTCCCTCCCTCTATCTGTCCCTCCCTCCCTTCTTCCTTCCTTCTTCCTTCCTCCATTAATTGGCACTGTGGTAGGTCTAAAGCACAGATGAGGACGAGGCACTCTTTGACCTTCAGGAGCTCAGAGTATGTTCCCAAAATAAAGAATCATAACTTATAAGTCGAAAAGTATCCAGTGTCCTACACTTAAAAAAAAAAAAAATCCTCATTTTGTATACAATGCAACTGAAGCCAAGAGAGATCAAATGGCTTATTTAAGGTCACATTCATTATTGGCAAAGCTAGGAATTAAACCCAGGACTCCTGACTTGCTATTTTCTATCAAAGACATCATAATTCTCCCTTCCACTCTAGTTCAGGTTCTGAGGAGACACATCATTCCTCACCATGTCTCACTCTCAATGACTAGTCAATCAGAAAGCACTTTAATGCCTTTCTTATGAACATCTCTCACATCTGCCATCTCCTTTGCTTTCCAACCATCACCAGGCCAACCATCCAGGTCAGCATCATCCTCACACATCACCCTGAACTTGTAGATGGTCAATCTCCCTGACCCTTCCTACATTAGTGCATTTCCCCTACATGACCAGCACCCACCCTTCCACTTTCTATCTACCCTACTCTGACTTGATCCCCATGTGACTACTAGGATAACAGACCTGAAACACCTTGAACACATGCTCCTGCTCTGAGCCCTGCAGTCAGTCTCAGATACCCTTGGCATACTATGTGGGAAAAGGGGTGTATGGCCACGGAGAAATACTGCTTGCACTCTACCACTTGGAGAATTATCTTTTCTTGAACTGGAATTTCCCAAATTTATTTGCCCAAAAAACTTGCTTTTGCCAAAGAACACTTATTACACCCCTGAGGATCCAGTGTTTGCAGAAATACACTGTGAGGGACAATAGCCTATAGGCTACAGCACAATAGGTTGACCAGGTGGCCCAGATTTCCTCTACTCTCTTTCCCAATCTTATTTTTTATTCTCCATGATTGCTTGTTCCAGAAAACCCAGTAGTTTTATTGTTATGTAATATGCCATGAAACTAATACTTTCCCTTTTCTTTGTTTTCATAATTTCTCCAACTGGAAACATTCTTTCCACTTAATTAAATCTTACTCTTCCTCCAATACATAGTTCAGATCTCATCTTTTCTATAAATTCTTCCCAATTCTCTCATCCAAAACTACTATAGCATTTATTTACCTGCTCCAGAAAACCAAAATCCCAACAATGGAAGTTACCCATAGTTCACATTTGGGTCAAGAAGCTAATAAAATGGCAGAATTTTCCCAAAAAATAACTTCAAAAGTAATTTACAAGGTAAGATTAGATTACACTCACAAGAACTGTATTTCTATAAAACTATAAGGATCTTTAAGTAGGGGGTGAAATGGATATTTAACCTCAATAAATAATTTACTATAACGGACAGTGAGTTCTGATGTTTTGATAAGAATAACTTTACAAAGACTCTAGAAAAGTTTCATGCCTTCATTTTCATTTTGCAAAAATTGTCAAAAACCAGATAATGAATAATATTGTGAGAAGAAAACCTAAAAAGTGCACATGGAAGACAAAAACATTACAATGCTATAAACATCACTATCCACTTCCTGTTTCTGGTGATTTTTTTTCACATAATAACAAAATTCATCTCATTTATTTAAAAGATACCATTTTTGTGTGTTACTGTTTTCCAAAGTGTTTTCCTTCCTAATGGTGAAAAGATACCATATGATAAGAATGCTCAATTCAGTTCCTATCTAGAATCCAAAAGCAACCATATTAAACACCTTATTTTAATACATATATCTCTATCAAGAAGCTTCAGGTTATGGAGAAGAAAGTCTGAGGTAACCTTAGTCTTTCTACTGGACTGGAACTGTACAAAATTTGCCTGTGGGCTTCCCATGTCCTGAGCCCCAAAGTTTGCCATCCTTAAGTCATCCACTCCCAGAAAGGTATGAGAAATAGGACAATAGTCATCACCTGGATCCCAAGTACCATCTGGGAAGAATCTTAGAGTATCTATATACTCGGGACTTTGCCAGCATGTCTAAGGTCGCTATGACTGGTTGCTCCTCCTTTCTTCTGCTCTGCTCAGCTTCTTCCTTGCTTAGATTTGTAATGTTTTCCTGGTTTTTTCAACATCTTTGGGCTTGACCTATTTGAATAGGTATCTTTCTTCTCCTTCCAAGACTGCATGTTCATCATGATTTGACCTCTTGATTTAACCCACTATATCTGAAGATCCCTGGAAAGCTTTCTCATGTGAGAGAAGATTCAGCCTCAACCCACTTCTCCTTATTTTCCTGTATGAACCCTTTCCTTCAAACAAGCTGATTCACTCATGGTAGCCTGAATGAGCCATGCCATACACATCTCCAATTTTTTTTTTCCCCCAAAAGTCCCATCCTGTAAGACCCAGTTCATGGCTCTGCTCTCAAGAAGACTTCTCTAACTTAACTTTAGTCTATAACCACCACCTAAGCCTAGTAACTTAGCCTCTGAACTAGTAACTCAGACTGTATTCACCAGTGATTCACACAGCAGGTCCCATAGAACAATAGTCCCAAAGAAGGTCTCCAAATGGAAGGTTTCCTCTCGGAAATTGACAATGCACATTATCACATTAAAGACTTTTAGAAGTCTTACAGCAAATTGCAAATAATATTGAACTCAATGTTTCTGAAACTTATTTTGCCATGGAATCCCTTTTTTATGTTATATCCTTTAATAACAATTTGGAAGTGCAGACATAAGGACAACAGGTCTACACAAGTCAGTGGCATTTTCCACAAATGACCTTGTATTTTAATATGTCCTTGTGCCCATGTCTTCTCTCTAACTCGTTTGAATGGTAACAACCCAGCAGCTCTAGCTGTGGGCTTTCTCAACTCCTATTTGTCGTTATCCTCACATCATTCTATGCTTCCTTGGTGTAAGGTGATGCACAGTACCCAGCATATAGTAAGTTTGGAAGATGCTAGCTACTTTCATTTTGAGACAGTGGGGCAGAATGTTCAAAAGTTTGGTCTGTGGGATCAGACAGACCCTATTCTAACTTTGACTCTACAATAGCTAGACAGTGAGGTTGAGGACGATGTCTGTTTTGCTCATCGATGCCTGGTACACACAGAGTGCCTGGCATGGAACACATAGTTAGTAAGTATTTATTGAGTGAATTAAGAACAAAGTAGTTCTTAACCAAGCAGTTTTTCCCAAGAGTAGACATTTGGCAATGTACAGAGACAGTTCTGGTTGTCACGACTAGCATCTGGTGAGATGCCATTAAACATCCTACAATGTACAGGGCAAAGAGCTATCCAACCCCAAGGGTCGATAATGTAGAGGTTGAGAAATCCTGCTCTAGAGTCAGGCTTATCAAGGATAAATTTCTATCCTTGGCCTGGAGTAAGTTATCAAATTTCTCTAGGTCTCAATTTCCTCAACTGTAGAATGGAGGTCTGACTATAACTCATAATATATATATGTGAATGAGATAAACTGAGTAATGCATACAAAATGTTTAACAGTGATTGGTGCATAGAAAGTGTGACCTATAAACGTGACCTATGAGAATTTTTACCATTAACCTTCATTCATTGTCTCATAGTGATGATAAGGCTCTCCAGATGGAATCTTTGTGCTCTCAAAATTTACTGTATCAATCCAGAGTGAGTACTATATACAAAATAAGCCCTACACTCCCACTTATGTTTACCATATGGTCAGATTGTATGTATGTGCTCACCAGGGGCTCAACAGTGAAAATGTTATTCAAGAACAGCACGCTGTCTGCCTGAATCAGGTTTCTCTGATTCTCAAAGGTGCGGGAAATAATGGAAAGACGTTCTCGGAGAGAAGGATCAATAATGCACTCTTCAAGAAACTCATCAGTCTCATTCTTTTCTTCTTTGATCAAATCTTCACAGACCCTAAAGAAAAACAAGAAATGCGAGATTCATTCTGGTACCCCCATGAAGAACACTGTAAAGGACTCCCCTGTAGTCCATCCTCCTGGAAATGGTCTCACTCATCACCCCGGGATGGTCTCTCCTTGTGCTAGCTGAGTGACCATGTACTTTAACTTCTCAAGGGCCTCACTTTATTCTTTAGTCACTTCCTTCCAAAAGTCCTCCAAGGCTTCCTGTCATTCTCAAAGCCTACTTGCTTACTCCTGAGCCTTTATGCATGTTTGGACAAGTGTTTTATTTTAGATATTTGTGTTTCCAGATTGTTTTTTAAATACTTAATATCTACCCAGCCTCTCACACTTCAAGGACAATTTCATTTCTTTTAAACTTGCTTAGCTTTCATTCTTTCTTAGCTGTTAAGTTACCTGGAGAACACAATCTAGAACTAGCAAGGACTAGGTTTGGATACTGATTCTAATTATTTACTAGCTCTGTGACTTTGGGAGTTATCTATTTCCTCTAAGCCAGTACCTTCATTTATAAAACAGAAGTAATAGGAGCTCCTCCATCATAAAGATGTGTCAAGGATTAAAAGTGATCAAGGACCTGGTGCAGTTCCTGGGACAAAGCAGGTGCTCAGTAAATACCAATTTGCTCCCTATGTCAACTACAGGCGATTACCAAGCTGTCAGGTTTATAAAATGATGAAAATACACCTACAGAGAGCTCCTTTTCTCTTCCTAGCTCTTCATATTACTAGCAATAGGTAAGAAAATCAGCCTTCCCCAACCCCTCTATTCATTGTTGTCACCAAAGGTGTGTTCACATTACTCCTGCTATGTCAGTTACTTCATCTGAATTTCAAAGACTGAATTTTATCTCCTCCCAAGGCATTTGACCATTTCCCCATCATTTTACTGGTATGGCTAATGATGAGAAATGAATTCTTTAGCTCTCTCAATGACAGCCTGGGGGCAATGAATTCCTGTCCCAGCCCCAACTATTTTCTAAATGAAAACCATATGCTCAGCAAAGTCAAATAACTCTTTTTAATAACTTTAGTTTTCAGGTTCCTTTGGCTATATAGCATAAAGATGTCGAAGAAATGGGTTCAGTGTGTTCTGGTTCCAAGGAATATAGCATTGTGTGCTTCCTCTTTATTGCTATTTGGGAAGCAGTGTCCAAGGTAACGAGAGCAGCAGTCCTATACTGTGGGCAGAGCAGCACAAATTAAAGAGCACTCAGTCCGTAGAAAGAAAGGAAACCATTACTTCTTGCAAGTGGAATTTATGATATCTATCTTTAAGAATAAATCCTAAAAAACAACCATGGATAAAAATAAAAACACAGCTACAAAGATGTTAATCAAAGTACTAGCAATAACACAAAGAAAATGTGGGTAGATTGAAAGATTGGTTAAACAAATAATGGGAATCATAAACATTACATTTATTTAGGAGGTTAGGAGGAGTAGGGTGTGGGGACAAAATGCCTCGTACAGACAAAGGATGAAAATGCTCCATGAATTGAGGAGTATAATTAACTCAATCTTTGCACCAGAAAACAGAAGAGAACAAAAAAATTCCCAAATGTGGAGGGGCAGGGGTGAGGGGTCGGGGGGTGGGTAGAGATAAGACCACACGTCTTTCTCTTTGCCCTCCGATAGAGAACTAGAGCCATGGTTGAGAGTGTAAGAAGGAAATGTGCAACAACACCTTGGACTGGGTTGACTCCAACAAAAGCTTCTCTATATCTCAGTCTATTGTTTGGCCATTTGTCCTGCTGATATTTATGGTTTCCTGCTTTAGCAGTGGTTCTATTCTACAGATGAGGACACCTCTCATCAGAGAGTATAACACACACCGGCCTTTCCTCTCAGCAAAACCATGGATTTAACTTGTTTTCTCAATGGTATAGTAGCCACCAACGCCCATCACCTTGAAGCATCAAGTACAGTCTGGCCTATGGACTACAGTCAGTGGGGAAGACTTGTATCTCGGGTACAGTAGCGCTGAACCAGTAATGCTCCCTCACCTTCAGGTGCAAGCGACCCTGCTCCTTTGCAGTGACCCCAAGAGGTGGTAACTGGATGCTGAGGAGGTTAAAAACCAAAGCCTTCATGGCTGGGAGAAATACTCCCATGTGCACACTTGGCAATGGAAAGAATAAAGCCATCCTCCTTCAAATGGACCATGAGACCCTAAACACTAAGCAACTCTGTGATGACTGTTATAAACTGAGGACTAGAGGGCCTCTTCTTGTTTACCAAGTACCATCTAAGTCTTCAGATTCCTATATTACCCTAGAGAAGGGAAGGGACCCCAAACCCAACTAAGATTAAATGTATCACTACCTTGGTGGCAGGCTCAAAGCCCAATTAAAACTGATCTATCTAGAGAAACATATCATTTCCTACATCTGAATGTGGTGGAATAAATCCATGCTGACCACTTGTGAGGGGTCCATTGAGAATTCAAGGAATTACTGCATAGAGCAAATCTAGAATTAGAGCCAGCTGCTATTGAGATAATGGTCATGACCTTCATGGAGAACTGGGGAACAGAAATCCTCAAAAGTCTATGCTGAGTCTCTGAATATAATAAGCCGTGATGAGACTGAGAATGAAAGAATCCTGTAGCATGTTTCATAATCCCTCAGGACAAGGTGGAGGAAGTAAGGAGGGATAAATGTAGCCTCCACTGCTAAAGAGATTACCTCTCTGCAAGTCCTGGAAAATCTTCAAAAAAGAGAAAGACCCAAAAGGTAATTTTTTTAAAGGTCCCTATATCTCATTCCGGAGGTTTAAATAAAAATGGAAAAAGAAAAAAAAGAAAAAAAAAAAAACACCTCAGAGCCCAGCACTTCTTCCTAGGGGGTGAGAAATCTTCATTTTCAGAGGCTAGATCCTGGAATTAGGCCAAGGTCGCCAAATAAGGACACATGTCCTAAGGTCGGTACCAATGTGTTGAGATATGTGGATAGAAAAGAAGTCATCCTTCCTAGAATGGAAATGATAAACTGCTAGAAAGGAATAGGGCTTCCTATTCCTGAGTAGGGCTGAAATTCCTCCACTGGGAATTTTTGAAGTCTTGAGGGCATGGGTTAAAGCAATTAGCCCTCTCAAAGTAACTCTTGAGCAATTTTCAGATCCTGTAAGGTAAATGCCTCAGGACAAGCTTTAAACCACATTATAGCTGGAAAGCACTGGACAGACATTTTAGTCTCGCCTAAAATTCTACACTGAAATTTTAAATCTTAGGTCCTTGGGGTGCTGCAAAGGAAAGCTTTAATTTCTTAAAGTATGCATGGGCTCATTTAGATTAGATCCTCTCTGTTCCAAGTTCAAGATCAAAATTGACCTTTCTACATTTTTTAACTACAGAGGCTGATGAAGGAAGAAAAGGGAGAGATTGCTCATTGTCAGGAGCAGGAGAGATGAACAGCTCAAAAGAGGATTTATGCCATTAGCTAGAGATCTGACTATTGCTTCTCAGGGATAAGCAAACATCTGCCCACAAGCATGCTACCAGAAAACGTCCTACTTTGTCTGCCACTGATGTGTGGCCTGAGATATAACCTGAGGATTTGTGATTTGGAGGTGAAGGGTACTCACACCCATAGCAAGAGCACTGCCACCTACAGAAGGGCAGCTATGCAGAGACAGAAACTAAATGTTCAGTAAAGGACAAATATCTATGTATTTGCCTTGCTTTTTGAGAGGATGGGCATTTCGTGGCCAGTTATGTCCAGGACAAGAATCCATGACTAATAATATGAGTTGTGTGGCATGCTTGGGGATACATCAAGGAACAAAGGAGGATTAAGAGAGAAGAGACAACCTGGTCTATTTAATAAATGACCTATTTCCCTTCCAAATCAATTTCCCTTCTTGCCCCAGGCATCTGGCCCTAGGAGAAGAGGAAGGAGGGGGTAAGAAGCAGCACATTCAATCAACTCTTCACTTAGATCAACTAAATCATTTGAAGAAACATGACTTATGTTGTTACATGTTACCCAAAGTGAAAATAGAGGTATTCTTATTTAGCCATTTGAAGCCACTTTTCAAGTTCATTGTTTAAGGGAGGGGCATGATTTCAGACAATAAAATTAGGCTTCAAGTCATGGTTATGAAAACACTATCCCATGTTATTTTCTTGCTATAAAAATATTGCTAGAGGAACTAATAGAGTAATGGAGATAGTGAAAGAAGGACAATACAAGAGAAAAGGAATAAGACAAGGGTAATATTAAAGAGATAAAGGTGTGAGTGTCATAGGAGGTGAAGTGGGGGGAAAAAGAAGAGAAATATCCACACACGTGCAGTTGAAATTATATTCTCTATATCTTAGCATCTCTAATAAGCAAATGGTTTCAATTTTTCTTCAGTTTCACTGTTGAAATTAACTTCCTTAAAAACTTTTTGGAGATAGGCATTCCATCAGTCATGTCCCATACACAGAGACAAACACAGAGACAGCTGAAATTACAGCTGGCTGTCTGAGAGTGTATATTCATTCTCCCTAAAAGATTATGCCTACAGGACAAACAGGATATTTAATGCTACATTTACTGTTGTTCCTCTGTTTATATCTGCTTTCTCATTTTCTCTTTAAAACTCTTGGACCATTCTGATTGTTGGTACAGATACATCAGCTGAGGAATCAAACAAACGAAGCAGTAGATGAGCAGTTTCCTATTGCCTTTTTAAACTACTGGTATTTCTCCACCATGAGGCAAACTAAAGTTTTTAGGCAGGAACGGCTTTTCTTTTCTCACTATTTAAAGATGGCACAGTGGCAATCCAGTGATTAAAGCTCATTGTCTGAACGATGAAGCTTCTGGTCCACTGTGTCCCGTCACTGTCACGGCTCCTTCTGATTCAATTAAGGGCAACACAGTGGGGGATTTCTTCCTGGTTTCCATGGACCTAAGACTTTTATTTTTATCACATTCTACTTTGGTTTTAAACAAAGCTTTGAAGCTTCCCAGGGCTAATCTTTAATGAAACTGGAGAGGCAAATAAAAAAGGCTGAAATAAATTCCAATGAAAGCAAAAGTGCTAATTCGGGGAGGATGGAAGGAGTTTAAAAGAGGCAAGGATAGAGCCAGTAAAAAAAAATACTCAAAATTTCACAGTGAAGAGATTAGTTAAAAGACTTTGGTTTAACATTTTATTAATTTTCTCCACTGCCTGCAGTATTACTTTAAAAAGCAGGAGATTAAAGATACCAAGAAGAAATCATTATTAAATTACATGGTTAGCAGGGATTCCATAATGCTACTAAAACTGAGAATATAAAAGCAGTTATATATGTAAGCCCTTCTTTTTCCTCATTCTTATTTTCTGAAGATATCTTTTCACTGAAAAAAAAAATTCTGCATTGATAGCAAGCCAAAAGAGATTATTTTTAGAAATGCTATGAAATCTGATCAGTCTGGTTAGGGTTATGAAACGAAATACAGACATGTAGATTAGTTTTGAGAGAATAATAAAGAATGATATATTTGGTGTTTAAAATCCAGTAGTTTAGCTACTGATAAATTATAACCAGGTTAACTGGGAAAGAATAATATTGTGTACCACATAGCTCAAATCAAATTCTTTAAGTGAAATAGGAGCACCATACATTGGAACGATGTTATAAAATTTTGACATTGTTGAGTTGGTTAAAAATTTACCATAAAAGTCACCGATTTTTTCATAATAACATTGCTTTATGTTCTCCCCAATTACAGCATATCAGTGATTTTTCTTACAAACCTATCCTTTTCTCTGTCCTCCTCTTCCTGGGCAGCAAATATCTTCCACTGGAAATGGGCAATGATGTTACTACGGTTGTAAATAGTTACAGTTCGATGATTCGCCAGAGAGATGTAGGTTTTCTCAATGATCAAAGAATTCTTGTCCAGCCTTATATGCATGTCTATGGCAGCTCCATACAGAGATACAAACACTTTTTCACCTAGAAATTTAAAAAGTATAAACACACTTTGAATGATGCTAGTAGGCTATTTTTCCCCCTACTGAAGTTAGAGAATATTGTACAAGCATTACATATTTCATTCTCTTTTCCCCTCATCAATCTAGAGGTCAGACATAATCAGAAAACTTAAATATTATGTTTGGTGCAATTACAAGGAATCAAACTATCTTGCTTAGTCATTATAAAAAATACATAAAATATGAATTGTTGTGATGGCTGCTACGAGATTTTTTCTTCTTTGTAATGGTATTAAATCCTATAGCCTGACCATGAGGGCACCTGAAATCTAGAATTATAACCATATGCCTTATCTCTGTCTCAAGCATGAGCTGCATATCTGATTCTTAAAGTAACTGTACCAAGTATATCTGGGAAGAGCTGCTTAGGATGAGAGGACCTAAGTCCAATCTAAGGGGATCAGGATGGAAGATTCAATAACTTCATTAATAGAAAACAGACTAATTCCTAAACAACAGGAATGAAAACAAAACAAAATTGAAACACACACTACAAAACTAAAAAGACAAAAGTCACGTTTATAATTTAGTTTTGTTAATGATAAGAACACCTTTATTTAGCATAGTAATTTAAGTCTCGGACTTGATTCAAGATGCACCAATTGTCTTAATTCTAGGTGTGTAAATGAAGGTCCTGATTCCAAGAAGACACAAATCTACAAACTATATTCTATCTGATCTGTGCAATGTCACAGGAAGTACGTAGAAAAAGAAAATACTTAAATAACATGAATGTTCTATTGATCTGTGCTGCTAGAGTTTTAATCAGCATCCAGAGAGCACAATGATTTGAACCTTATTTTTTAACAAATACTTTTGCTTTATTTGCTATTGTAAGAACCATGCTGCCAGTTAGTAAATTCACAACAATATACATTGTAAATGTTCTTCAGGCCCTATCATCTTGAACACACCAAAACTTTCCACCAAATTAAAAAAATAATAAAAAGTAAGGCATCGAGGCATTTGACTCTAAAATCTAAAATTTTTATTTAGAAAAATATACATAAATTAAAAATTTCAAGTACTATAAAAGTATATACCATGAAAATAAAATGTCTTCCTCTCCTTTATTCAATCATAGACCTGCTTTTTAGAGGTTAGTGCTGTTAATATTTTCATGTGCTTCCTTCCCAAATAAAGGTAAGCACTCTTGTCAACTTTTAAATTTTCTGATGAGTCTACGGCCATGCCACCCTGAACAAGCCAGATCCCGTCTGATGTTGGAAGTTAAGCAGCTTTGGGCCTGGTTAGTACTTGGATGAGAGACCACCTAAGAAGATCAGGTGCTACAGGCATAAAAAAATAAAAACATAAGGGATTGTAAGCTGACGGGGGGGGTGCAATCTGTGAGGTCAACCAAACGTTGCCACACCTAAAAAATACAAAAACAAAAACAAAAACTTTCTGATGAGTTAAATATAACAACATGATGGGTAAAAACTCATTGTTGCTATAATTTGCATATTCTCAGTTATGGATGATGTTGAACTTTTCATGTATTAATTGGTTTTATATATATATGTGTACATATATATAAGTATATATACACACACATATATATATATACACATATTATTTTTTCCCTGTGAGATACCTATTATGAGATGCCTATTATAGCCTTGGTCATTTTCCTTTCGAGTTCATCTTTTGCTTATTGATTTATGAGAGACTTTTTTAATAATAAAAATTAGCTCTTTATCATATATGTTGCAACTTTTTTCTGTTAGATTTTTAATTTCTTAATGATGTCTTTCTGAATAAATGTTCTTAGTCTTTATGTAGCCTACTTATAATTATTTTCTTTATGGCTTTTGAAAATAAGCCTAGATTTTTTAAAAAATTACATTGCATCTCAACTTCTACCTTCTCTTCCAAGTGGTTCTTTTCTTAATGAAACTAAAGTAACCATAAGTAGGTCTGGCCCAATGCACTATTTAAAATGAGACATGAGTGATTTTCTTTTTTCAGGAATGATAATTTAGGTTAACTGACTTTCCTGTAAAACAGAACTTAAAAATCTGAACGAATGATGAATAAACATCTTAAAAGCACTTCACAGCCATATGATAATGCAAAACTATCAGGCCAAAATTAAAGGAAAAACAGAACCCAAAGAGACAAATGAGTATGAAGAACGTTTTGACCTGAGGATATACTACTCTTGGTAATTTTGAGCTATCATTCTTGTAAGGGCAGGAGAGACAGAAATCAAAGTCCTAAGCCTACAGAAGGGGAAGCTTAAGGAAAAAAAAAAAAAAAAGACTCTCCTCACAATAAGCTGAGCCTCAAGGGACTGTACTCTCAGGATGAGGGTGAACCAGAAGTAGACGAGCCCTAGTTCAGAGTTAAATATTATACTGTATTTGTCTATGTCTTGCAGAGAATCTCAAGCCTTGAATTTAGAAGTCATGGACTGGCTTTGCTCTCAGAAACCTGAAAGAAGCAACTCACTTCTCTTTGGAGAAAGGCACCTGTATTCAAAGTTTCAAAACTGTCGACTTTTTACTTAAAAAAAACAAAAACAAAAACAAAAAAACCCACGTAGCCAAACATAACTAGGCAGGCAAAGAAACAACACTCTGTAAGTCAGAACCTACAGATAAAAGATAAACAGAAACAGAGCCACAAAAACCAGATACCAGAATCATCATATAAACCAATTACATTTAGTAATTTAAAGAAACAAAGAATGAGCTTAACTATATGCAAAGAATAGGAAATAAAAAACTAGAAGATTTGAAAAAGAGCCATACTCTAGGCTCTTAAAGAAATAAAATAACCCAAAAATTTAAATCTCTAGAAATATGAGAATCTTATTAATTTTATGAAAAAATTAGTTAAATAAAAGTTGGTTCAGAAAATACAAAAGGCGAAGGGAAAAAATAAAAATACATGGAAAATGCACAATGAATACGTAAAAGAATATAGATGGAGTGAAATGATATAAAAGTGTTTAACTGGAAACTCAGGAGAGGAAAGAGATAATGAAGCAAAGAAATGATAGTTAAGGGTTTTCTAAGGGTTTCTCACATCATTGGTGTAATAATGAACTTTGTAGAAAAAAGTGCTATTGTGATAACTTGGTAGCCGTATAGAAAAACAACATTAGAACATCAAAATAAAAGCCAAGAGAATCAAATATTTAAATGTTCAATATGAAACCATAAAAGTAAAACAATATACAGCAAAACTTTTATATAACTTTGGATATTTTGTAAATTTTCTATAACTTTTAAAGTTTTCTAACTGTGACTCAAAGCCCAGATCCCTCTAAAAAAGATTAAGAAAAGTGATTACATAAAAAAGAAAAAAGAAATTCTGCATGGCACAAAAATGCATAAGCAAAAACAAAAGAAAAACTCAGTAAAATATTTGCAATTTGTATCTGAGACAAAGGAATTCAATCCCCAAATTTATAAACAGCTCTTAGAAATCAATAAGACAATTCAATAAAAGAATGGGATAGAATTGTGAAAAAAAGAAATACAAAGGTCCCCTATTTAGATGGTCAATTTTACTCCTAATAAAAAAACACAACTGAAGATGTATTTACATACCATTCTCCTCATAAACTGGCAAAAAAAAAAACCCAAAGTTTTAGAACATAATTTGTTTTCAAGGCTGTGGTAAGAAGGCAATCTCATACACTACAGTGGGAATGCAAAATGATACCACTTTCCCCCAATCCATGGAATTAATTTGGTGACATGGATCAAAATATCTATCAATATTATAAAACCATTTATCTTCTGGCCCACTTCCAGGAATTTATCCTACAGATGAGTCAGAACAAGATCAAGGGTATTCATTACAGCATTGTCTTAATAACAATAGGGTGCAAACAACCAAAGAGAAGGCCAGTTAAATAACCTGTGCTACACCTATAAGTAGAATGTTGTACAGGTGTTAAAAAGGACACAGTGATATAGAAGGAGGTCCAGGATATATGGTTAAGTAGAAAAAGCAAGGTTTAGAACAATTTACACAGTATGTTATTTTCATATAAGGGGAGAATATTAAAATATGCATTCCTGTTTGCATCTATTTGCATAAAAACACTGGAAATATATATGAGAAACCAAAAAAATGAGAGCAAGGTGGGTTGAATGATGTAGGGTTGAAATAACACCTTTCAATATATACTTTGAAATATTTATTTTTTTTGAATGTATGAATACATTACTTATCCAATACTTTAATGTAAAAGGGGATTATAGAGCCTCAGGAAACTTGTAATAGCACTAATAATGGGAGAAATATAAAATAAAATAAAATAAAATAACATTTCATAACATCAGATTAACAAAAATCAAATAGTTTGACACTGCAGTTTTGGCAGTATATTGGCAAGGATGTGGAAAAACAACAATTTTCATATGCTGCTGATGGAAATACAAATTGGTAAAACCACTTGACTAATCAATTTAGTATCCAGTAAATCTCAAGATTCATTTGCCCTATAACTCAGCAATTGTACTTTTAAATATTTATCCTTAGGGACAATCTAATACAACTGCACAGGACATATAAAAGAGACTAATTGCAGCATTGTTTGTAATAGCAAAAAAATAAGAATATCCTAATATTCAATAGGAGAATAGATAAATTATAGTATTTTCACATGCTGGAGTGTTTGTATTAGTTAAAATAAATCAGTGCTATCTGTTTAAATCTTTAAAACACAATGTTGAATGGAAATGTCAAGTTGGAAAATGATACATACAATATTATACCATTTATGTGAAATTTAAAACTACTTGAGACAATAGTATATATTGCTTATGGATAAGTAAATATGTTGGAATAGCATAAAATGCAACCAAGACAGCATCTCTGAGGACTAAGACACGGGAATTAGATCAAGAAATGGTAACAAGGTGACTTCAAATCCATAATCAGTTATCCATAATATAATACATTTGAAAGAAATATGTAGAGCAAAATGCTGAGATGTGTTAAATAGAATGGTTGTTGATTATATTGTATCTGTGGGTTTGTGGTTATTTGAAGCATTTCATCATTTAAAAACAAATCAAGGAAAAGATATATCACACAAATTTAGGGGTCAGAGAAATTAACATCATCAACTTGAGTTGCTTGCTGCAAAACAGTTCCTTTCCAAAAATACAGCAAGGGCCACTACATTCTTTTAAAGGACCATCTAATATTCATTTTTTCACCACTATCTTCTAAAAATCATCATATATGCAAAGTGAAGGGAACAATAACTCTTGTCTTGTTCCCATAGCTGTTGAAGTACTTATTTTTTACACCTACTTTCGTGAAGACAAACTTAAAAAGGGTCTCCTGCCCCTAGCTACTTAGAAGACTGATGGGATGGAAGGCATGTTATGCCTACAAGAATGGATAAGGTTGCTGTGTCTCAACATTTGTGTCCTTGGAGCGCTGTGCCCACACGCTGGCTCCTTTGGGGTTTCTGGGGTTCAATGCCGCAATCACTGTAGATGAGGTTAGCCACCATCACTTCTTATATCCTAATAAAGACATATTTTGTGGAAGGTTTCATTACCTCTTGCCAGTTTTGCTATTATCAATCTAGCAAAAAACAAATATGAACAAAACTAATATTATCCAAAAAAAAGCGAAGTTAGCTATATACACAATACATTTCATACTGTGGTTTCAGTACTTTCAGACAGCAGAGGACAGTAAATAAAATATATGAGTGGAGCCCTCGATTCTCTAGAGAACGAAAAAGTTGATGGATAGAGTACTTCTCATCTCTTCATCACAGCAAGGTCAGATTCACCAGTCAAATGAATCGCTGAATCAAACTTCTTTGGAAGTGCTCTTTTTCTGAAGGGTTCAGGAAACAAATTATGGGTCTTGACTGAATTCATCCAGCACATCAGTGGCAATACCAAAATTGGTATTTTTAATCTGTATATAAGGCAGTGTAGGATTATAAGAAAAGTGCTGGACTCAGATGGTGCCAAAGACCTGGGTGCAAATCCCAGCTTTCCTTAGGTGTACAGTCGTTCAATGTCTCCGGGCTTCAGTTCACTGATCTCTACAACAAAGGTAGTTAAAGAGATGTCCTCTAATGTCCCTTTAAACACTAACACCTAATGACTTGAGAGTCTTCACCTTCTGTGTAATTTATGGACCTTATTCCACTTCCCTAAACGATCTCTGACCATCTGTGTTCTTGCTTCTGCTATTCCCAGTCCTAAATTATGGAATAAGAAACAATAAGAAACAGAAAAGAAAACCAGATCAAGGAATATTTCCACTGCCTCTAAGTCATGTTAAAACATTTGCTTCTTTTTCAACAACTATATTTTGTTAGATTTTCTAATTATAACAGCACACATTTATAATAATCACATAATAGAAACAAAGTTTATGCAGGTAAGTCTGCATAGGTATACTCAGATATGTATTATTAAGCAGTTTCAAGATATCATATCACATTCAATTACTTACTATACTATATTTTGGTATTCCTTTATTGGCCTTAGGAGAAAAAAGAATTTCTTTATGGTTTATCAGAGTAAAATACATAAATGACCATAAGCTGCCTTGTGAAGTACTAATATTATGATTGCTTGTATATTTAATAACAATTCATCACCACACCCTTAGGGGAAAAGCCTACTTGACAACTTCTGACTCCTGAACTGAAATATCTCCTCTTCAGTAAGACACACGATACTTTTTAAAATGCTGAATAAGTGCATTAGCTCTATATCTTGATTATGTCAATGGTTAATGTCACCTCTAAGATAACAGCAACCTCACTAGGCACTGAAGAAAAACACTGCTATGTTCTTCCATTTAGTGTTCATTCAAGTAACCAAAGATTCAATAAGAATGTCTCTTTTAAAAGCCTGTTCTGAATACCAATATCTCTTTAATTGCAAGAATACTGTTTCAAACTCTAGTTATTGAAAAAGCAAAACCCCCTAGCTGCATTTAATCAGAAATATATCCAGTGGAGGACCAGCAACTAAAGGGCATAAATACATCTGTTAGAAGTGTGATTGAGTACTTCCCACCGAGGAGTATCAATGCTCCTCCTTCTGGAACATTGTTTGAGGAAGCATGAAGAAAACCCATGTTAAATGTCCCTCCTTGAATCAATTCATACTTCAAACAGCTGCAGAAAGTTCAATTAGATGCTTATTTAGGGAGATGGGAAGCCAATGATCATGGCTGCTTGAAAAGGCTGCATGATTAATTATTCAGGCGGTCATTACTGCTTTCCACTAATGAAAGACTGGTTATAGGTTCTGGTCATTGATAACCCACAATAAAGATGAAAGCATATTCTTATCAGCGTTCATTTCATGTAAAGAAAATTGCCAGAAGACAGTTTACCTTTGTCTGCGATCTTTCGAAAATGACTTTATTCATGAACCAAAGTTGATACTAGAACCTCAGAGTATGGAAATTAACTTTTCCATGGATGATTAACTTTTAATACACAAATATTAACTTTCTTTAGCACAGAATTATAAATGTAAGTATGATGTCAATACAAGTACTTACACAAAAGTAAAATCCAGATTGAGGACCACTGGGAGAATGCAGCTGCATTTCAAAGTCAAAGGATTTGACTTTGCATATGTAGTAATATACAGTAAAAATGCATATGTATTAATATGAGAGATTAGCCCTAAACTTCAAACAATCTGAAGTTCCATTAACAGGAGAATAGATACAGTGGAACACTGCTCAGGTGTAAAAAGGATTACTGATACACACAACATGAAAAAACCCGAAAAACATTATGTTGTATGAAAGACATCAGTCATAGAAGAATATATACTGTATCAGTTTGTTTATTTTAAATCCAAGAACAAGCAAAACTAATATAAGGTGATAGAAATCAGAACTTCTAAAATGGGGGATGAATGAATTGACTGTAAAGGGGCATGAAGGAGCTCTCTGAGGTGATGGATGTTCCATATCCTGAATGGAGTGGTGGTTACAGAGGTATTTACACTTGTCAAAACTCATCAGACTGTACATTTAAGATTTGTGCATCTTATTGTATCTATATTATACCTCAATAAAAATAAAATTAAAGTTACATCAAAACCCAATGACTACGTAAGACTAAATCTAACTACAATATTCAAGATTTCTACCCAGAAAACTACTACTGAGAGTAATTAAATAAAACCTAAATACATGAAAGGATAAACCATGTTTATAGTATGATATAAAGAGAATTATAAAGTAGTAGGAAATGATAAACTACCTTATAAATAATGCTGACCAGATACAGATATAAATTGAAGTCAGTCTTAAGCAGCAAATTCAACTGGAGATTGAAACAACTAAAATACTCAATAAAATATTTTTTAAACTTCTTTAAAAATAAGGACATCAAAGTGAAGTGGAATAGCAGGACATA
Source organism: Eidolon helvum (assembly GCA_000465285.1). Taxonomy (NCBI): domain Eukaryota; kingdom Metazoa; phylum Chordata; class Mammalia; order Chiroptera; family Pteropodidae; genus Eidolon; species Eidolon helvum. The sequence continues at coordinate 28,894 of KE769110.1, forward strand.
ATGTAGTGCAAAAGCTTTTTGCCCTAATGGCTTTTGTTAACCCTTGAACTCTTGCTTTAACTATTGCTTTATGTGCCTAGGACAGCAGATAAAGTCCAGGGTCCCCTCAAAGGGGAAATGCTAAATCCAAAATTTACAAAGTATGAAGGCGTACAAGATATAATGGGGTTTGGGACACACTACCTCAAAATATGGCGCCTTGGCATATTGAATATTTCAAGCTGAAGGAATCTGAGAAATGGCAGATGCAGGAAAGGATTTTCTGACCTTCCCTTGAGGCAGGTCATAAGGTCCTCGTGTGAGAGGGGACCTCCTATGCTTAGATGACAGGAGCATCCTTATCTGCAAAGGCTGAGGGATACCAAGAGGAATCTGAACAAAGAGGCCTTGTTGTTTCCCCCAGTTTACTATGTTTAGCTCATACCCTCTTCTGTTCTATCATATTTTTCTACAACTGTCCACTCTTCATCAAACCTAGTACAAAAACACTCAGGTTTAACCACTCCTTCAAGTCTTCATTTCCTTATGAATGGCTCCCATGTCACATAAAACTTATATTAAATAAATTTGTATGCTTTTCTCTTGTTCATCTGTTTTTTGTTACAAGGACCCAGCCAAAAACCTAGAAGGGTAGAAGAAAAACCTATTTTTTTCTCCTCTACATATACCATGGTTGAAAACCATCAGAAACAAAAAACAGCAAGATAGATAGATAGATAGATAGACAGAAAGACAGACAGATATTAGATAAATGTAGACTTAATCTGAATTATCAGATACAGAATATGATTAACTATGTTTAATATATTTAAGAAATAAAAGGGAAACTTGAAAAATAAAAGCGTAGAGAACAATTTTATTTAACAAGAACCAAATAAAATTTTTAAAATGAAAATAAC
>AWHC01082304.1:0-14242 GCA_000465285.1 Eidolon helvum
GAGAAAAAGGCATTCCAGTAAGAAAACGGGAACATGCTAAGAGTGGCAAGTTGGAGAAGAAATGAAAATGCTCTAGAAACCTATGAAAATATGCTCAGTCTTACCAGTAATCATAGAAATCTAAATTAATATAGTCAGACATCATTTTTGCCTATTAGACTGGGAAAACATTTTAATGATGAGTAATACCCATTGTTACAAGGTGGATAAATACAAGGTCACATATATTGGGTAGGATCACAAATAGGTAGCCATTTTTAAAGTGGGTAGCTATTTTAGAAAAATAAATTTGGTAATATCTTTTTAAAAAAATAAATTTGGTAATATCTTTTAAAATAATAAATATGTAAATCCTTTGACCAATCGAATCTACTCAGCACCTGTCCTACAGAATACGTACTCCCAGAGGGACACAGAGATACTTTTATAATTCTTCAATATAGCATTGTTCATAATGGTGAAAAAATGAAGGAATTAGTCTTAGTGTCTACCAGTAGAGGATTTATTAAAAGCAATGGTAAGTTCATGCAATGAAAGAGTATGTTCTCCTGAAAAAGAATAGGCCTTTTTCTATGTACCAAATCTTTACTGGAACAGTTCAAGGAAAATTCAGACAGTATTAACAGATACTGAGGACCATAGTGTTTTGCTGATGAGCATAGTTGCTATGGAAATTTAAAGTAAACTAAACTCCTTTGGGGAATGAGTTAGTCTAAACAGGCTTTCTTGAAGAAGTGAGTAGGAGGGAAGTTAATTGTTGAGCTAGAAAAGCAGGCATATCAGGAAGGCAAAATAAGGATTGTGTGCAAAAGAGCAGAAAAGGAGAAAATAGATTCCACTTATGGAGGATGGACTAGAGACCTATTCACCTAAGGTGAAGGATCTTGGTGGAGGCATGCCTGCAACTTGGGAAACAGCCACCTACAGAATGTTGCTGCCGTGCTACTATTTTTCCCTTAAGAGAATCAAGAGACCTAAATAGAAGACACTTTGGTGATAGATGATTCATATAGAAGGAGAGAGTTCTTGATTTTGGCTTCTAACCATGGAAGAAATTATGTGCAGGAATTCTGTAATTCCCTCCCACCCACTCCCCAACATAATTTAAAATTAAGAGAGTTGATTGCCTCTCTCTTACATAGTTTAGATCAGGTTTTGAAAACCTTTAAATACAGTGTTAACTTCTTACCTGCCGGCAGTAAGAGGGCAGTGAATCACATCCTGCATCCTGACTCCCCAATGTAGGTGTGAGGAGGGGAATGAGAAGGGAAATTTTGGTTTTAAAATGGGCAAAGTTATGTCACTTGCCCGTTGTGGTCCTTGAATGCAATGAGGAGAGGACAGTGATGGCCCATCTGTGCAGGGACGTTGTTTGCCAGTCCAGATTCAGCCCTTCTCTTTCAACCCTGCTTTCTACTCTGGGAGGCTGACTCATGTGGACTATATCAAAAACCTCCTTGCCCTTGGATTTCTGGTTGAGTTCAGCCAATAGGGGCGCCTGCAGGAAATAGATAGGAGGCTGAGAGGAAGTTTAGTGTGTGATTCCTTGCTCTCCTCCTGGTAGGCTGCCCCAGGCTGGCTGTGCCTGCTTCTCATAGGGCAGTAGTCTGTCTTTGTGTGATAGCTCTCTCCTCTGGACCATTTTACTAAGTAATTTTTATAATCCTGTGTCATTTTACTTTATCTCTGCCATTGACTCTATGTGTGACCTCAAATAAATCTCTAAACCTCAATTTCTTTATTTGTGTAATAATAATAAAAATATTACCTGTCTCATAGGGTTCTTGTGATAATTAAATAAGAAAGTCTACACAAGGGTTAGCATGGTATTGGTGGTGCTGGTGCATATCTTATGTATCATATGACCTATAAGCTTCAGCTTTTTTTTTTATCCTCATGTGTCTTTCTTGTTGGTGTGATTAAAACCTTCCATTCCCTCCCTGATCACCACTCTAACAGCTTCAAAAGTAAATTCTCTCATTAGTTGTTTCTAATATTCACTGTTACATTTTGATGTTTTAGTAGGCTCTTCCCCAGAAAACATCTTCTAATTTCACAACTCTAAACAATGCAGGCAACGTAGATATCCTAGCTGAAAACCTGAAAGATATTGTCAGATTTGGGGACAATGCTGGTGGGCAATATCAACAGTGGTATAGGTCAAGGAGGGCTAGGTTGAGTAGAGAAAATGGTTTATCAGTATAAAATGTTGTCTAAATGCCATGTTTGAAAAAAAAAAATTAGTATTTCATTGATGCATTTCAATATCCCGGAAGGGAAGCTTGTATTTCTGTGGGGAAGAGATGGCCATTTACCTCCTCATATCCATTCTTTTCTCCATCTAATCTGCTGTTAAAAGGTAAAGAAGGGAAGCTTGTATTTCTGTGGGGAAAAGATGGCCATTTACTTCCCCATATCCATTCTTTTCTCCTTCTAATCTGCTGTTAAAAGGTAAACTGATGCATATTAAAATTTTTGAGTGTTTTGAACAAAAATGGATTTGAATTGGGCAGCAGATGGAAAGGAGTTCTGGGGAGCTCTACAAAATGAAAGACCTCTCTCTATAGGGAGAAGGGAGTGAGAACAAGGAACTTATACCAGGCAGAAAGCAGGTTGTTATTGCAAGGTTACTTTCCTTTAGGGAATGGCAGGGGTCTTTCAGGCAGATGACCTAGCTCATGCTGATTAGGCGATTCCTGATTGAGTGGTTTAAGGTTCCATTTTTGAGAGAGTGGAAACTGTAATTAAATCAAGTCTTGGTTTGGTGAGATGGGGGCTTAGGATAAGCGGCTCCGTTTGGGGCCTGTTGTTTTGTTTTAACACTGGGTACTTCTTGATAAAAGTATATCTTCTCTTGCTTCCTTGTGGCTCAGCTGTGACCTTGTGACAAAATATGGACAATAAAATGTGATCTGGAAATGTGTGGTGACTTCCAAAGTGATCTATAAGGAAGAGAGCATGTTTCTTCTCATCTTTATTCCTTCCTTTTCCCTGCTGTTTGAAATGTAGACACAGCAGCTAGAGCTCAAGGAACCATCTTAAACCATTAGTTGGCAATCTAAGAATGGAGAAGGGCTACATAGTTGGGCCCCTAACTATGGATTTACCAGATTAGCCTTCACCTGCCTGCCTCAGGCTTCTATTTTGTATTTACACTTCATAATATTATCATTTTTCTTTTTTTAATAATGCGGCCCAGCCTAATTTTAACTGAACCATCCAATCTCTGAGTTTTGGATATAGAAGATAAAAGCCTAAAGATGTTTTCATTTTTCTTGAATTTCAGTGAAGTACTTGAAAAGGTAGAAATAATATTCATTTCTGGATTCTAGGACATTTTTGCCAGTGATATATTACTTCCATAATATTCTTTCTTTCTCTCTTCCTCCCTCTTCTCTCTTTCTTTTCTTTTTTCAAATGCTGAGGTTCAGCGTTAAATACTCAAAATCTGGTCCTTATTGGGATTTGAATTTAAGTGTTAATCTTTTTATTAAATTTATTGGAGTGACATCAGTTAATAAAATTATATAGGTTTCAGTTATACAATTCAATAATACATAATCTGTATATTGCATTGTGTGTTTACCACCCCAAGTTAAATCTCCTTCTGTCACCATATATTTGACCCCTTGTACCCTTATCTGCCCCCCTTCTCCTTTCCCTCTGGTAACCACTAAACTATTGTCTATATCTATGAGTTTTTGTTTGTCTTGTTCATTTGTTGCATTCAGTTTATATCTTACATATGAGTGAAACGTGGTTCAACTTTTTCCGATTTATTTTGCTAAGCATAATGAAATACTGCCGTTTGTGACAACATGGATCCCCCCCCAGATAATCATGCTAAACAAAATAGTGTTATTTGGGTCTCTAATGTGTTTTCAAAGCCACTGTCTAATTGTAGAAATGAAGTGTCAGAAAACAATAGAACCCTGCTGTAAGCAAGAGTTCAATAAATTATTCATAGTTTTTAAAGATGCTTTTTATTCAGATGTTTATAGCTTTATGGCCTAGAGAACAGAGGAGGAACATACAATTGCCCTTCAAGCCATCCTCTTTGTGACTGTGAAATGTCACTACAAATGCTACTGCTGCCCTCACTGTTTGCTCTCCCTGGGATTTAATGGAGATGGTAGCCTAATTATTACCAGAAGCCCACCCAGATAGTTAAATACAGGTCAATAATAACTCAGTGAAGAAGGGAGCTGCTGTAGCACAGAATGGGGGAACAATTAATCCTTTTCAGACCAGAGAAGGACCAATATTATAACATAAATTCCTCAGTTATATAACATGATCACTTATTCTAAGTCATCATAAAATAAACCAGACTCTAAGGAAAATAGTGAAATGTATATAATACTGCAACACAAAAGACCTACAAACAAGTGTGGATCAAAATAATTTTCAATATACAACCATGTGATCTGAATACTAAATTAAGCCAAAAGGAAGAAAGAAAGAAACCCACAAAACAAAACAAAAAATGAAACAACAAAAACCCCCCAAACTTCCCACCTAACTAGTAGTGTCATAGATAATTTGAGATGTAAAACTACTGAGTTTTTTTTTTCCTTTCGCCTGTTCAAGGGAAGTGTCTGTGTGCTGCAGCTTGTAAAACAATGATTTATAAATTATAAAAGCATTGCCTCTGTTTGTGGATTCATATATATCTATATCTCGACATTTAGAAGGCACAAAATATTATAAGTAAGCCCTCCCTTATCATGAACTGAAAGGAGAATGGCTAGTAAAATGTTTCCAAATTTGTTATTTTTGGTATACTGGGGATGGGGAGGGAAGAGAGAATGTTGAGAAAATTGGGAAGCCTGAAATTTCCAAGTAACATTTGATCTGTGAGCAGAGAAACTGCACTGCTACCTTACCAACCCTTTGAGGTTGCTCTTTTATTTCCTCAACCTGATGGAGCATGTTCCTCAGTTCATTCTATAGCAGCATTCATTTTTTATCCATCCCATCTTGAAATCACCTGGTATGTGCTCCAACAAGCAGGTTGTATAGTGGTTGAGAGATGGACACAGGAACTAGACTCCCCGAGTTAGAAACTTGGCCCCCCCACTTCCTAGGCAGTGATTGTAGGTAAGGTACCTCTCTGTATTAGTTTTCTTATCTGTGAAATGAAGATGTAGATTGTTATGAGGACTAAATGATCTATTATTATAAAGTACTTAGAACAGCACCTGGTATATAGTAGATGCGTATAAGTGTTTGTTAAATGTTTAACAAAAACAATTTTTAGAAACTTCACAGTTATAAATTCCCTGCTCAGAATGGATAAATGTGACATTACCATATGTTTGTGTGAGAGATGATGATGGTGGGAATTGAATAGAATTAGGAATCTCAAGAGATGAAAATGCCTGAGAACCCATGGTTTACATACTTTTCCCAGTATTTTTATCATGGCATTGCTAGCAGTGAGGGCCTCACCGAAGGTCCCCCGAATTTCAGTGTCCTGTGTTTGATCAGGAGACACTCAGAGAAGAGAGGAGGTGAGGTGTACAGTGAGCTGTGACACAGTGTTTCGATGTGGGCAGACGTGGGTTATGCTTTTTTGAGGGAGGGTGGACAAAGCAAAAGTGTTAAAGATACAATGAGAGACAGCTTCAAAAGATGAGGCCTTCTGGAGGAGGGCCGCGCACAGGCCACGGTTGTTAGGCCAGTGCAGCAGGTGGCACGTGGCAGTGGCAGTCTCTGAGCTGCTGGCTGACTCAAGCCAGGCCCCACGGGCAGTGGCCAGATGTTGCCATGCTCTTCTGATGGGGACTAGAGGATGCTTCTAGTGAACCAGTCTCTCATCAGTGGTCACACTGTGAACAGCATCGATTTTGAAGGCACAAAGAATATGGGCTCTTTCTGCTCTTGGTTCTCTGACCTTCAATTTCTTCATCTGTAAAATAGAGATTTTAATAACAATTTCTATTTTTCTATTTTCTGGGTTTGTTGTAAGGATAAAAATAAGTGTGTATAAAAGTACTTTGTAAATAGAAGTATCTTACTGATATTAGTTATTTTTATATAGATGACGTATACATTTTGTTGTTTATAATGCAGGATGGATATGCTTTGTACAGTAGAGATATTCCTGAAAAGGTGTGTGAATATTTTTTTCATAGATACCAAGCCCTTTAGGAGACAGGACCATGATGTATTAATTTTCTCTAATTAGATGTATAACATTGTACCTTGCTGCTTAAATAAATCCTATGAGAAAGAATCATTTTATAAGAAAACTTAGTCCTTCAATAGCAATTTTTAAAATCTAGTGTGTGTGTGTGTGTCCCCCCCCCCCCCTGTGTGTGTGTGTGTGTTAACATGAAGTCTGCTTAAGGTAAGATATTGGCATATAGTTTGTGTTGCATTTATACACCTCTTGCTCATCCTGCACATCCCGCCCCCTCCCACCGGGGCCACAGCGCTCTCTGTGGATGACGGTGCAAGTAGCCGGCTTGCCAAGGTTTTGGGAAATGTATCATCTTTAAAGTTGTAGAGACATTTAATTTAAATAGTCCTCTGCATTTTCTTGGAATATTCCCTTTTTGAAAAAGCACCGTATTTACACTATTATAGGACTCCTCTAATCAGTGATCTAAATTACCCCGTCTTGATAAACCTGAGATGACTTCAAGTTCATAGAATATTGTAAATTATTTTGAGTAACTGTGCACTATCTGTTAAGTTTTTAAAAACAATTTTTTTTTAAACAAAATAAAATCAGGATGAAACGACACAGAAATTCTAATTACATTAAAGAGAAACATCTGAGATGTCTTGAGTTTCTTCTTTTAAAAATATTAAAACAGAGTAGAGCTGTCATCTATGAAAGATAAAAATAAATCACTGGAAAAGACTTTAAAGGTTTATAACTATCTGGTAAAAGGATTTATGAAATCTAAAAACTAGAAAGAAAGAACAGAATGAATCAATCAGACATCCTCCTCTTTGACACAGGAAGTAAAACTTGTTTGTTTTTTGTGGACTGATTTTTAAAATATAGAATTTGATGAGCTGTGAACTTTGAGCTAATTTAAAAAAATTCTTCCAATAAACTTGATTTCAAAGGTGGACTCTTTTCCTAATGAAGTATCTATCTTTTTAAAATCTTTTAATATGTGTAATTTTTTTTCTCTTGAAAATACATATTCTAATCTGTATTTCGCATTTTAGACAAAAAGCTTTCTTTTCAAAATTCTTCCCTAATAAAAAAAACTAACTAAAAAATAATGTATATATGGGGCACATACTAAATTTAAAAATTAGTTTCTTACATGTACTTAGGTGAAAAAGATGAATATACTCCTAAGTGAAAGAAATGCTATTGTACTCAGGATTTGTAGCTCCCTAAAGTAGAGAAATGAAAAAGTAAGCCTCTTCCACAGCACTAACATGGATGGATATCTCCATCGATTACCCTCCTTGCACATATGTGAGATGGCGAGCAGGATCATCCAAAGGAAGCCACAACAGCCTAGGATGCTTTCATGGCCCCTGGCATTTTGTTGGCACTCTGTGAGGCTATTTGGCAATTTTAATTGTTGTTTCATACAGATATGGCCCTATGGTCTTAACTGAACCCTGAGCAGAAAGTGGAGACTATGGAGTAAAAGCATGGAATTCTATCCTTATGTGGGTTGTGAAACCATTTTTATTACTCTGTAGTCATAGTGTCATTAGTATTGCAACCCAATAAAACTGACAACCAAGTTGATTTGACACATTCATGGAAGATCAGCTCTTCTTATGAAGATAAAATATATTTAAAGTATGTTTCCACAGTTAAAAAAATTTTCATTTTAAATTTTATTTTACTTTAATGTCATTAATTTTCTAAATAAGGGTTAATAGTGACCTTTTCCTTTCATCAAAGTGCAGAGACTCCAAAGGTTAAAGGTCTCAGGATTGGTTTCCCTATGCTCTTCCCACTTGGTCCCATTACATCTGTTATCCTCTTTTGTAAACCTTCTTTCTTTCTCCCCTCCAAGAAAACGTTTCTTAAACAGTATATCCTACACCCAGGTAGGGTTAGTTCTTGGGCCAAGAAAGGGACAGCAGAATCATAGTAATATATTGTATACTCTATTTCCAGGATAGAAGTTGGGGCAGATACCATGAGGGAGCTGGGTAAGATGGGGCAGGGACAGAGAGGATAGAACTAGGTCACAGATAAAGCCTAGGGAAAAGGGGGTGTCATAGTGAGACTGAAAAGTTTAGGTATTCAGTGATCTTGGGACAGAGGAATTGGAAAGAATTGGAGAGAAGAAGAGAATATGGGAATCAATAAGTTAGAGTCCAGGCAAGGAGGACACTAGGTCTCAGGAAGCCAGAAATGCTGAAGCATATTCTGTTGAGCAGGAACCAGCTCTTGTGTTAAGTGGAATAAAGCACCCAACATCTCTCCCTTTGCCCCATAGATGTCCACATCTATATCCCTGAAACCTGTAAATATATTATTGCACATGGCCATGCATTTGCAGATGTAATTAGGTTAACGATCTTGAGATGAGAGATTATCTGGAGAGACTTTTATGTCATAGCCACCAGGACCCCACTTTTTGATCTCCCTCAACTTTTGCAGTGCAAATAACTACTTCAGAGGCTGTCTGAACCTACAATTGTGTCAAAGACTCAGGTACAAATGGCTTTTAATGGTCATGGTGTCACATACCCACCTCTTCTTCTATGCCAATCTTTTATAGAATGTTTTTTTACCAGTCAAGTTACACTTATCTGCTTGAATTGCTGATCCCCAATCCTTCAGTATTGTTAAGTTTCAATCACTATTTCCCACTGAAAGGAAGAATGTTGACTTTTAAGTTGTTCTGACTTTTGTATCATTTATGTTCATTTATTTGTTTTCTTTGTATGAAATAAATTAAAAGACTTAAACCCATGAATTTTTAATTTAGAAAACAAGTGTTTTTCAAATGTAATAACCTATAGCATGCCTAGTAATTATCCTTAAGATTGGTTTCAGTTGCCCCAGAATTTTTGCTATAAACTTTTATGATAGGAATTAGGAAAGATGTAAAATGAACTTCGTTTTTAAATCTTTCCAGCTTTAGGCTCTTACAGTTCTTCAATGATGAATAGAATGTGTCCAATTAAGAGTAAAATAGAATTAAATATCCTCTTTGCTCTTTTACAGAAAGGATTATGAGGCTTTATTGTCTTTGAAAGTCTCATAGTAAGTGCCTGTCACATTATGAATAGGGCATAAAGTAGAATAGTCAAACCTCACTAATGTGTATAAAGTTGGGGAAAAAACCGGCATGAATTAGAAGAAAAGACTGAATTATAGCATAGCGTAAATAAATAAAATAATTTCATTTTGAATAAGTTACATAGAATAAAGCTTATATTAATAATAGCAAAAATGATGAAGATCATGATAATAGTAAAGTTTTAATGGCTGGAGCTCATATAGAGTTTATTATGTTCCAGGCACTGTTCTGAGATCTTTACATTTATTATGTCATTTGGTCCTCACAAGTACCTGAAGTTTGTGTTATTATTACCCAAATATTATAGGTTAGAATATCAATGCACAGATAGATTAAGTAATTTGCCTAAGAGGTTAAGTAACTTGCACAGTGAGGGGTGGCATTTAGTTACCTTACTTTTAGTGAATTAATGCTTTAAAGAGCATTATAAATGCCTTACTTTGGCTGTTAGTGAAATGAAATAGGCATTGTCAAGACCAAATGTAACTTAAACATACACGTTTCCATGAGTGACGAGTTCTCAGTCCATGAAGCATTCCAAATTCATGTATATTTCTCAGTAAATAAATGTGAGAAATACCATTCTTTCCAAACCCTCAAATAGAAAATTGTAATGCTGAAATTTCGAGAGATTGATAAAATTGGCGTTTACCTTTCTGCTTCTTGTGGATTTCACGTACAAAAGAAAGCCACTGGTTGTTGGCTGACCTCTAGGAGAGGGAGTAACCATAGGTGACACAGTTCTCTGTGAGTGGAGGGAATATTTAAAAATAGCAATAATCATGATGATCATGAGAGATGCAACTGTGAGCCATCAGCTAATATTCCCAGCAGCTGGAAGATGAGTGATCCAGCCCAGAATCTGGGACCAGGTGGGGGCACTACACCCATTATAAAAAGTGGAAAAAGTCACAGATAATTGACTAAAGGTAAAGATACAAATGGCAAAGGAAAATATGAAAAACAATGCTCATTAACAAAGGCATGTAATCAGGACAACCATTTTTCCTATCAAATTGGCGTAAGTGAAAAAACATTCCACTTATATTCATCAGGAGTACTCCAAGGTAGGCATAATTTTTTATTAAACAATTTATTTTGAAATAACTTCAAACTCATAATACGTTGCAAGTAAAGTACAAAGAACCCTTATATCCCTTTACTCAAATTCTCCAAGTGTTATCATTTTTCCACATTTGTGCATTCCGTGTATATCTCTCTTCTTTCTCTCTTTCTCTCTCATCTTTCTCTGTCATCAGTTGCTCCTTGTAAACAGTTTTCATCTCTTAAGCCAAGAAGTTAAGAGCAGAGACAACTGAGTTTGAGTCCCAGTCACTTAACTTTTTATATTACCTTGGGCAAGAGAGTTTTCCTTAGATTCTGAATTCCTTCAGTTACCAAATGGGGATAATGGTAATTCTAGTGTTCTAGTTTCTTTTGGTACTTAGATCCTCCATACAGACTTAGCACATGGTAAGTAAATGTTAGCTGCTGTTATTGTTGTCATTGTGATTACTGGCTCCCTGAGGTCACCTAATGCATCCCTGTGAAAGCTCAGAGTTTAGTGCAGTACCTTTTGATGGTGGGTCCTCAAGATGGGTCAACACGTTTTGAGGCTCAGGCACATGGGGATGGTGAATGGGGCCTCATTTCGAGGGATAGAAACATCCCTGGGACTTCAGTGGGAGAGGCTGGAAAGAATGAAAGCAGGACTCAGAAGCTGGAAACTCTGCTAATGACTTTGCTCCAGCCAGGATAGATGATTCATTGGCTGACCAAATAAAAGGGTAGTATTCAAGAAATTCTCCTTTCTCCCTATGCCCTTGAACCTCTTTGTGAGTGTTTGGCCTGTGTCTGTTGTCTGCCAAGCAATAATCTGGAATGACAACGAAAGCTGGTAAAACTGAGAAGAGGAGAAACTTTTGTCAGTCCTTAAAATTATTTCAAGGAAGTTTTATATCAAAAGAAATGCTCACTCCACTACCTGTGTCTCCTGCTCTCCTCCACATTCAGTGGCTTTGGGGACACCAAAAAATGTGGTCTTGGCTGCACCTGTAGAGGAAAAGGAGGACAGATGCTGGCAGTAGTAAAGTGGCACGTACAGTAGGGGAGGGCTCCTGTTTAGAGAATATGGTATATGAGGTGAAGCAGGAGCCTAGATAAACTTGGCATTGCTTTTTGTTACTTGCTAAATAAATACCCAATGCTCTGCCAGATTTTATGTTAACAGTGACAGGCAACTGATTTCAAGTAGATTGAGCTACCAGGGGAGTTATTAGTGTAGTTGGCAGAATTTAAGAAAGAGCTACACAAATGCGGATGACTCCTGGGACCTTGGAGTGTTCTCCCTGAGGCCTGGCACCATTCTTCCAGCTTCGTTTTTCCGAGGAGGCTGGGAGAATGCGGCTGTGGGCAACCTCAGTTGCATCCTTACAGCCAGTACCTTGGAAGACAAATTGTTCTCTCCCAATAACTATCTGAAAAATCTTTGGAGAAGGACCCTGGCGCATCTGAGATTATACACACTCACCCTTAGTACAGAGTCCTGTGGACTGAGTGAGGGAAGCTGCAATTTACTGAGCCATATGTTGGAGGGGACAGTTCTATTCCCAGATGAAGGTGAGGAGCCAGGGAGCCACCCCAGTCTGGAGAACATTATTTCTGCAAAGATAATGCGCTCACTATTGCCTTCCTAGTATCACTTCTGCTTTCCCTGCAGTAATTTGACCCTATATTTTAAGACATAAATTTAGAAGACTTCTCCTTGACTCTAACTTTTTTCTTCCCCTGAGCAGTGTGTCCTGGGTCTATCTTTAAAACTGGCCACCCACCCATTACCCTAGAAAAGGTCCAACCTAAACAAGCCTTGGCCTCTGCATCCCCCTCATGGGAAATGTCTTTGGCCTTCTTATTCCTTTCTGATCTCACTTTAGTACCCCTCCCTTCCAGGGCTTCCTGCCTTCTGACCTATTTGACTTTTTCTCAAAATTCTCACCCTGAACTGGACTTTTGGACTCAGCAATAAAATGTGGCTGGTTCTGAGGCCACAGCCCTCAGCATCATTAGGGGCTAATTTGGGAACCCTTCCCATACCTTTGGTCTGCAGCTTCCTGGCTCAGCTCTGGCCTGAAGGACACCACACTGACATTGTAGTGCCCTGAGGGCAAGGGCCAGGAAGATCCACATTGTTCTCCCAGGATACTATCTATTAAGGCCATACGGGGTGTTACCTATAATCCCTGCTCAGGTATACAGATTCCATCCTGAAGTTCAAAGGACAAATCTGAATTTCTATATCCACATTGCATACTCTTACTAGAAAGAGATCTTGTTGATTTTTAAAAAATGTTCTGGCATGAGGGTAACACGTAACCATGAAGTTAGAGGATGCTGTCATTAGTTTCCTGTGATTGAGGATCCATCTAAGAGATGTTTAGATGGGGCCCTAATTTTATATTTTTTTATTTCTTGATTCATTCTAGCTAAAAGATATTTATTAAATGATTTCTGTGGGTGAGAAGTCTGCATTAAGTATTACTGGAGATGAAAGAAGGAAAAGATAATCTATACCTTGGAGATGCTCAGAGTCTAGCAAACAAGAATATTATTACTGTAAAAATTAAATATATATGTTATTACAAGTGTAGTAATAGAAGGAACTGTAAGAAGAAAGTGTGAGCATCTCAGTGTGTGGTAGATATTGATAGGGGGAGTCATTTATAAAATGAGGTAATAGGGTATATGAGTGTCCTATTGCTGCTGTAATAAATTACCACAAATTTAGTGGCTTAAAACAACACAAGTTTATTCTCTTACAGTTTTGGAGGTCAGAAGTCTATAATTTGGATGTTGACAGAGCTGCATTCCTTATAGCAGCTTTTTTCCAGCTGCTATAAGCTGCCTGCATTTCTTGGCTCAAGGACCTTTTCCAGCCAGCGAGACCTCTGCTTTCGTCAACACATCCCATCTCTGACTCTCCTGCCTCCCTCTTTCACATATAAGGACCTTTGTGATTATATTGGGCCCACCCAAATAATCCAGGATAATCTCCATCTCAAATTCCTTAATAACATCTATAAATTCCCTTTGTCATGTAAGGTAACATGGTTATAGGTTCTGAGGATTAGGACACAGACATCTTGGGTGGGGGCATTATTTTGCCTACCACAGAGGACTAGATTGTCTCTAAGGTCTCCTCTGACTGCAAAATTCCTTGGGTCGATTGCAGCCATGTCAGCATGATTTGTTTCACTTAATTACTAGCCCCGACTGTGTACTCTCACTGTGTTTCATTGTGCTCAATGAAGAGACAACTTTGTGGAGTTCCAGTTTCTTCTGTATATTTTGACCTTTGGGGCTGCTACAGAAGGAGTCATGTGGGGGAATTAGAATATTTAATGCCAAGAGTTTTAAAACCCAAGCTGTTTTTGCGATAAACACAACAGTTACTAAAGGACAGCTTTTGTCCCCTGCTCAGTTACAAAGCAAACCCTGATCCTACAAGCTTACTCTTTCCTCTTAGATCATAGCCTGTCTGTACCAAATGAGGCTTGAGAATCAGTCACGAGAGAACAGTCTCATTACTGTGACCTGAAAAGCACAGGGACAATGGGAAGGCAGAGAGATGGAACATAAAGATGGGCTAATATGTCTGCTGGAAGTGCAACAAAAAGCTGAGTAAGGATTATTTGATTCTTCACCATTCATGCAAATAAGCAGAGGCAGCTGAGGTCCAGATAATACCAAACAACAGATATTTTGCAAGTCATTGATATTCAGCTTTGAAATAGAATCTTTGTTTTTATAATGCTTTTACTTTCACAGTGACCTCTTGCTTTGGCCACTTAAAATTAGGTGGTTTTCTCTTAGCCAAACCAGTTGTGGGGCTGACGGAAGTTGGCTCAGGATTAAATAATTGGCTGGCAGTATTATTCCCCCTTTTGTGTTTTTAAGCTTTCCGCTACGGTCCTATGGTCTCCCTTTTCTTTTCTTTTCTTCTC
>KE769118.1:0-32239 GCA_000465285.1 Eidolon helvum
CTGGGTGGAAACAGCCAGTGGCCAAAAGAACACACTCTTCCTGGAGCCTGACCTGAGCCCTGGTCACACTCCTGCCCCTACCTAACTCTGCGGCCTTGACTGCATGCCTAGAGGTAAGGTCGGCCTGAGAGCACTGGGAACCTCTGCTGTCCGATCCCACTTCCCCACCCCTCTCCCACACCCACCCTGACGGACCCGGCTCCAGACAGCCCTGAGAAGACACGCTCCAAACACCCACCTGTCGGCAGCAGCCCATCTCTGGGGAAAGGACCAGCCCTCTCTTTATTTAAATGATCATATATAAAATGATAATAATGATGCTAGCTTCTCTTAGTTCCCAAGATGGGAAATGAGGGAGCTTTTTGGAAGCTGTAGTGCTACACTTATTCCTGCAGCTATTCCCAGAACCATCAAGAACCACAGGCCCTCAAGACCGGCTTCTCTTCTCCCATTTGAAAACAACGGAAAAGACAAAGACACATTTGTAAGGATGGAAACAGAACTCTATAAACTTAAGAGTTCTCAAGTGAAAAAGGCTTTGTACTTGAGAACCATGGGCTCTGAGGCTGCGACGGGACATGTGGACGTGTTCCAAATCCCTCCAGAAAGCTGAGCAAACCTCAGTGCATGTGAGTTCTTCACACCTTCGCACGTGTGATACAATTTATACTTAAGCCAGGAACAGTAGGAGAGGAAAAACAGCTCTGTCACCGGGGCAGTCCTTGTTCTAACAGGCTGCCCTGGCCAGTGGGGCTCCCGGAATCACAGTCCACATCCTCCCGCCTGGCCAGCCTGCCCATGGCTGTCCTCCCTCACTGCTGGGATTCACCAACTTGGAAGAGAGGCAAACCCATGAGTGCTGCTTCCACACGTCCAGGCACCGGGGAGCAGGTTCTTCCAGAGGCCCCTCCCCTCCAGGGGGCAGCGGCTTTCTGTACTTAACTGGTTTCAAAGGCTATTAGTTCCCTATTATAGCCTGGGCTTGCTGGGAATGGAATTATTTTAAGATATCAGAGAAGCTATTTTTATTTTATCACCATCATTACTGCTGCAAAGGAAGACAAATCCAGGGCATTAAGCGGCCCCTGTAAAACCTATACTTGGGACTGGATCCCTGACAGCTATCTGGATGAAGAAAAAGGGAGCTGATAACAGTGACGGTTCTGAAGATCAGGAAGATAAGCACACTAGCTTGTCAAGACCAAACATCCTATTTCTTTCTTTCTTTTTTAAACTTTAAATATCACCGTGCTCTTTTTTCTTATTTGTCTTGTTTTTTTCTTATCTTCACCTAAGGTAATTTAAAATGACTTGACTCTAGTTTTAGTACTGTGAGATTCACCTTCATTTTCTTCTCTCCATCCTCTAGGGGAAAGAATTACATCTCTGTTGAAATAAATTGAGTTTCCACCTAGGGCCTTCTGATACTGACAGGGGGTGGAAAGCAGCCTGGCCTGTAAGCCAGGCCTTCTGGATTCTACCTTGACTTAGTTACAGGCCAGCTGTGGGCCTGAGCAGTTCAACCCTTCTGGGCCTCAGTTTCCTTATCTGCAGAAAGAGGGGCTACATTAGAAGATCTGGAAATCAGAGCACTAAGAAGTCTTCAGTGATTCTGTGACATGCCCTCAGATAACTTCACCTCACGTGCCCAGTGCCACCTACCGATGTCTTCTGGAAGTGCTTGCTGTTTTCAGCGATTTTAAATGCTTAGTGATGGCTCAACATTCAATGAGTTGCGATTACAAGAGAAAGGTAGCCAGAGAAAAGGCCAGCTCCGTTTCTCCCTGTGCCCACAGAGGCACAAGGAGGCAAAGATGATAATAGCGGTGATAGCAACACTAACATTTTTTTTGTGTGCTTATCATGTGCAGGCACTGTTGTAAGTGCTTTATGCAAACTAGCTCATCTAATCTCAATGGCCATATGAGGTATGCTGCTGTGACTGTCCCCAAGCCACAGATGAGGAAACTGAGGTACTGAATGGTTAAGAAGTAGTTACTAAATAGTTGGTGACAGATGGGACTCCAGTGTGCACATTCTCGAGTCCTCTGCCACTCTACCTTGGGGTCTCTGCTCTGTCCTACATCCCGGGAGGCCTGCTGCCTCCTCGGACAGTCGTTCTTTTGCCTTAACCTTGGGTAGCTTATCCTTGAGGAGGGACCAGCGGTGGTTGGTTAAATCCAGGGCAACCTCATTCTAACCGATACGGTTAGTGGTCAAATTCTCCCATCCAATCTCTGCAGTGCCTAGTTTGGGTTCCCTCTGAAGATAATGGGGTTGCCACTGAGTAACGCCCCCCCAGCTGAGTTGGGTAAAGATGGCATCGCAGCACACAGCTGGAACAGACCCTTCTTCCTGTTTGGTTGGGCTACTTTGTGCCAACCTCCTTCTCAATGAGGAACGCCACTCTCAGCCAGCCCTTCCCTTTCCCCGGCCTCCTGTCAAACCTCCCAGTGAAGCTCCCTTTCTGAATGCTTCTCAGAGGGACTGGGTTCCGGATGCTGCACAGGTGTTACTGGGGTCTTGCCGAAGCGAACAGCAGGCTCCTAAGGACACGGGACTCACTGCTCCTTCTCATTTATCTCCTGCAGCAGATAAGGCCCTGAGCACGTGGCCAGTGCCTGAGGGGTGGCCGTCACAGATTAGGTTGGGCAGGGCCCCTTTCCCAGCATCTCCTCCAGGTATAGTTACCACAAGGTAGGACTTACCTGTTTGTCTGGCAGACTCCGTGATAGGCCTCGATGGCATCTTCCTGATCTACGTGCTTTTCGCTGTTAGGCCAACTTGTTCTGGAATTAATATTTGGCTCCTGGAAGGCCCAAGGTTGAAAAAATAAATAACTCTGGTTATACAAACAGCAGCCATGAAATGACTTCATATATAGACAGAGGTATAAAAACGATCCTTAGGGAAAAGACAAAGGCCCAGGACATGCCCAGATAATAGCAGTTAAACCCAGGGAGGAACATGGCTTTTTAAAGATCACTCTGGAAGAATCACAGAATGACGAGGTCTGCCTGTGACGGGCACTGAGTGTGGAGGGATGGGGATAAGATGGCAAGGACAGTATAAAAACGATCCTTAGGGGAAAGACAAAGGCCCAGGACATGCCCAGATAATAGCAGTTAAACCCAGGCAGGAACATGGCTTTTTAAAGATCACTCTGGAAGAGTCACAGAATGACGAGGTCTGGCTGTGACAGGCACTGAGTGTAGATGGATGGGGATAAGATGGCAAGGACAGCGTCCCCAGAGGAGAAAGCACCCCACATCCAGAGGATGTGACTAAAATCTTTCTCAGTTTTGAATCCTCCACATTCATTCTTGCCTACCATTATGGCCTCCACTCTGCCATGCTGCTCCAGGGGCCATGCCCAGGAGTGACCCAGGTGGCCCCCAGCCCCTCACTCTCACTCCACGACCTGTCCCAGAAGGTGCGAACATTAGGAACAAACGCTAAGTTGGACATGCTGCCGTGGGAAGGCTTTCTCCACCTCAGAAACAAAGTAAATCACAAGGGGCAAGGCATGAAGTGCAAAACCAGAACAAGGGGGCTGCTCAGGCTGTGGCCCTTGTCTCTAACTCTGTGCCTTCTTCCTTTTGAACATATTCACATTGAATAATTTCAGAAGATTCTAGAAGTGTCCAGCAAAGTCTCCCATGAAAGGCCGTGCTGAGGAAGGCAGCAAGGATGTTGTTCTCCCTTTAGGGGAGACCTGGTACAAAAGACTCTGCTGTTTTAGGTTTAACACCCTAGTTTTCTTATGTAAAGATACATAAGACACCAAATCGATTACTTAGTGCCTCCCCCTCAACGGGCCCGACCACAGCCGCCATCTTGTTACCGTGCTCTTGCCGGCAAGTCGGCGCTGGTCAGCGCTGACAATCTGAGTCCTCAGGATGAGCACCTCCTCCTTGCGAACCTCGAGCTCCTCGTTGGCCAGCCTGAGCTGGTTCAGGAGGAGGCTGTAGCTGTCTGGGGAGCTGTGGGTGGAGTTGTTCTGGGCGGCCTGGTCCGCCACGGCTTTCCTCAGCTCGTTCAGGTCATTCTTCAGCTTCTTGTTCTCTGACTCCAGTTCTTGCCTCTGGAAGACAGCCCGAGGGGCACACTCCATCCATTACCGCCCGGATCCAGGGTACTCTCCCCATGCGGGCCTCCTCCTCCACCTCCCTCAACCAACCTGCCCTGTCCTCCTGGGAAGCTAAGAGCAACCTTCCCACTGTAACAATGAAACTCAGGGGGAAAGTTCAGATGGCATCAGCGAGTAGCCAAAGCCGGGGCCTAGATTTGAACCCCCCACGCTAAGTTATCCATGTGAAGCATCTGACATGATGCCTCTATGATAGTGTCCCCCAAAGTGATTCCATAGCATATTCTAAGTGTGCTTGGCTAATGAAGCCCTTCCTTGTGGAAATGCCATGTTAATTTTAAACAACATGCTTTTAACACAGGACTTCCTAGAACCTTCACACATTAATGTACTTTGTGACTTTCCAAGAGAGGTTATGAGATGCAGAAGTTCCTAAACTTATTTATCTAGCGAGCCCACCCCTCTTTCCCAAAGAGCATCACATGACTTAATAATTTAGAGAATATACCGAGAATAGCCTTTTGTTCTTTTGGTCACATAGAAAGCCACCAACTGTCAATGACAGTGTAGGAAAAACTACTTGTATTCAGAGTCACGAGTGCCATTGAAATTCAATTTTGGAAGGTATTTAACTTTTTCTGGATAACATAACTATTTGAGATGCATTCTGAACATTTAAAGTCTGACAATCACACCTATATTGCTGGTAGGGTTCTGGGATACATGAGATTCAAAATTTCCTAAAGAAACCCCAAAATGTGGATAAGTGGGCATGAGTTACCCATTTATTACAGAGCTGTAGAGACATAAAACTAGGAGCCATTGGGTATAACTCTTATTTTCCAAATGAGGATGCTGAGGATGCAGCAGAGAAGGCCCAGAGTGTTCTGTAGAGGCCACGCCAGGACCAGAGGCCTGGGCTCCCCTCTCGCAGCCCCATCACACACTTCAGGCCTCCTCGACTGCTCTGCCAGGTGGCACCAGCCCCAGGCCCCTTCCACCCAATCCCACCCCCAATGAGTGGCATGCCTAAGCCTTGAACCCAGTACCCAAACAGCGTGCTTCTGCCCGAGAGCCCCCAATGGGCGGCATGCCTAAGCCTTGAACCCAGTACCCAAACAGCGTGCTTCTGCCCGAGAGCTGGGGCTTCTTCACATGATATAGGAGGATCAGGGGGAAATTCCAGTAGCGGGATCCAGAGTTAAGCAAAAATCATTACTCGTCAAGGAGTCCTCTCCCCTGTAGCCTCATCTCACTTATGTACTGTGGGCAGGTTTTTCAAATTCAATTTGGGCAGGATCAGGTTGGAAAAAAATAGCCATGCAGCCAGGTGTGCAGACTCATCATCTGCTTAGATCTTTGTCTTCCTGCTCAGGAAGCATCTATACTTTTTAACAGCAGTGTTCACTTCCCTCCCTTTTGTTCTCCTCAAAAGCATTCAACCAGACACGCAGAGAAGGGGCCCGCTAACTACAGGTTGACTGGGTTTTGCCTAAAAGCCCAATTTCCATTATTTCTCTGAAGGTCTGGGGCCATTAAGTGAGAAGCTCCCCAGCCAGTGTCCCTGACATCGGTCCTCCCTTCAAACCAGAGGTCCCCAGGCCAGCGTCTGTGACAAGGCCCGTGGATTAAGTCTGGTTTCACTATGGACAATGGAGGGAAAACCAGGTCCCAGAACTCAGAATCTTGGCCTGTGCACAGAAGCAGAGTGGGGCAGTTACAGAGTTGTGAGATCTCTGGACAAATATTTACTGGGCCCCCTGTGTCAGGCCCCATGCTAGACAGTGAAGATGTGGCCTGAGGGAATGGGGTGGCACCTTCCTCACAAGATCACTGAATGGAGGTGTTGATTTTAACAGGTAAGTCCTGAGGCAGCTGCAGTTCTCAGAGGTGATGGATGGGCAACAGAGTCCTGTAGGGCATGTGAAAACAGATCGCTGGGCCCCACCCCAGAGCTTCGGATTTGGGGGTCTTGGCTGAGGCCTGAAAATGTGCATTTCTAGCATGTTCCCCATGATGCTGGTCCCATGACAGCCCTTAAAGAACAACTGGGCTAGATGGGCTTACCATGACAAAGGGCTAGACAGGCTCACAGTTCTAAACGTGGGAGGGGCTAATCCCTCCAGAGCCTTTCCACTCCTTCTCCTCCCCTGGGGCTCAGCCTTTGGAAAATGGCAGAAGGCCTGACACCACAGGGGTTTATCACGTCCAGAGACTCCCTGCCTCCTTGGAGGGTTTTAGATCTTTTACATATCCCATGCAGAAAATAAGTCTAATCAATGACTCAAGAAGGAAACCCTTATAAAGCACCCTCTTCTCACACCATCAGTGTGGCCCTAGCTTTTCAGAAAGGCTTGGGCATGATTCAGGGCTGTGGTCCCCTGGGCAACACAGCTATTCTGAGTTACGTGTGGTCCTATAAGTGGGACCAGAGTGACTGACCCTGGTCAATGGGGTACATTCCCAATTACAGATTCTGTGGGAGCAGGGGAGTGGGACCACCCTAATGCCCCTTTCCTGGTCTGTGCCCTCGCACCAGAGGCTACCTTGTCACCGGACCATCACTGGGTGCACTGGGAGATCCTGACCTTACATCTCTCCATGCAAGTCTTGATTATTTTCTTCAAAGGGGTTTTATTCCCCTGGCCACATTTTAATTGAAAATGTAGCAGGTAGGTAAGATATACGTGACATAATAAGAAATATGCATTTGGTCTCTGGCCCCAGTTCCTGGCACAGTTTCCAAAACTCTTTTGTAACTTCCTGGGTGATCCGGGTGCTAGAACATCGTTTGTTATGATGTGTGGTCTTAGTCCCCGGTTCCCAGCACAGAGCTTCTGATGCCCTCAGAATTTCTGGTGTGAGGGATGAAAGAAGCATCTCCTGCTATTTATTCCAAATAAGCTACTTTCCACCACACCTGAGTGTGTGAATGAGGTGACTCTTGGAGGAGGGGGGCTGGCTGCCGGAGGAACCAGGCTCATGATCAAAAGGCTGGAGCCTTCAGCCCTGGCACCAGCTCCAGGAAGGGGAGGGCCTGGAAACTGAGTTAAACGCCAATGGGTAACGATTTACTCAATCACGCCTATGCAATGAAACCGCCATAAAAACCTAAATGACAGGGTTTAGAGTTTCGGGTTGGTGAACACATCATGATGCTGGGAGAGCGACGTGCCTTGAGGGCCCAGAACCTACACATCCCTTCCCTCACACCTCATCCTATGCATCTCCTCCACTCCGCTGTTCAACTTGTACCCTTCATAATAAACCAGTAATAGTTAGTAAAGGGCTTTCTCGAGTTCTGTGAGCTGTTCTCACAAATTATTGAATCAGAGGAGGGCATGGCGGGAACCCCCGATTTGTGGCCAAGCTGGACAGAAGCATGGGTGGCCTGTGATCGACATCTGAAGTGAGGGCAGCCCTGTGGGACTGAGCCCCTCACCAGTGGATCTGTGCTAACTCCAGGTAGTCTGTTCCAGACATGAGTGTGGCTGTAGGACATCCAGTTGGTGTCCACGGAGAACTGAAGAATTGTTTGGTTTGGAAAACCCCCACATTTTGTATCAGAGACATTGTGAATAGAGGGCACGGTTTCCTATTAACATATGCTAAAAAGTTCCTTGAAGTAAACACAGATTTTCCTTCATTTCAAAGATGAAGGAACTAAAGTGCTGGAAGAGGAAATTGTGTGCTTATGGCTCTAACTTATTAACAGACCCGAGCTTACGACCACATTGTCTGATGCCCAGCTTTGTCATCCACCCTCCACAGGGTGAGAGTTCAAGAATCTCACCTTCAGACTATTGTAGGCTAGATCTGCATCCTGGTCCAAATCTGTGTCACTCTTCAGTTGTTCCACCTCCATGAAAAAAGAGACAGAAAGGTGAGCACAGACTACAAAGCAGATATTCCACAAAAGTATTTCCAATCATGATGAAAACATGCTGCTTTTGTCCGTGCACGAATGCACATCCTTCCCACCTTCAAAAAGTAGCTCACTACTTCAGGCTGCAGTGAAGCTCTCCGTAAACATCCCCCACCTGCCCCCCTCATCCCCTCCATAACTTTATTCACATGATCCTCACAGGCACCGATGGGTTGAATATGTATAACACTGTGTCAGGGGTTGAATTAATTAAGTTCCCCCAAAAGATAAGATGACATCCTAACCCATGGTACTTGTGACTATAACCTAATTTGGGAAGAAGGTCTTCGCAGATGTTATCCAGGTTAAGATGTAGTTGTTAAAGAGGGCCCTAATCCACTGTGACTGTCCTTACATGAAGAGCAGACAGACACACGGAGAAGGTGGCCACAAGGTAGAGGCGGAGACGGAGTTATGCAGCTGCCTGGGGAAGGCCATGAATTGTGAGCAACACTGGAAGCTTGGAGAGAGGCATGGAGCAGACTGTCCCCCAAAACCTTTAGAGAATGAGGCCCTGCTGGCACCTTAATTCCTGACTTCTGGACTCCGGAATGACAAGAGAATAAATTTCTGTTGTTTTAAGCCATCCAATTTGTGGTACTTTGTTTTGGCAGTGACTCTTGAACTTATTAAGGAGATTAATTAATATATAATAATTACGTATTTATTAATGAGGTTAAAGAGCTACTTTTACATATTTTGAGGATGTATGTGTACCTATGTGTATACTGCTTTCCCAACTAAATAACTCTAAGCTTCCTGTGGAGAAGCCCGCTTCCTCCATGTCACCCTACAAGAGATAGTGTGGCAGCTGGTCCCTGCTGATGCTCAGTAAATTCTGTCTGACATCGGAACTCCAAAGCTAGAGAACCTGGGTGGCAGTGGCTGGAATATCAGCCTATTAGGACTCAGCCTAGCTGGTGATTCCTGTCATTATATGGCAGCTATTCACCTTGTCCAATGAGAAGGGACAGAAACACCTTCATAAGTGGTGAACGCTTGGGTGATTTCAAGTAATGGGTGATAGTCCCTGAATAAAGATGGGGTTGGGGAGCTAAAACCTGACAATGCCTAATGAGATCGGTAGTGGTAGCAACCTTAAATTCAAGGCCAGGCCATGACCAGTGGGATGGATTAGGTGTGCCCCAGGCTCAGAGACTGGGACCGGGTCAGAGCACCTCCGGCAGCTCCCTCCATCGCAAGGACGGTTACACTGACTGCGCTGTTTCCAGCCCTGCAACCTGGGAAGGGGATTCTCCAAGGCACCAGACTCTGCTCCGCCTCCCACCATCAGCGGTGGGAGAACTGTGTGAACCTGCTGGCCCGGGGAGAGGCCTGTTCTTGCCACATGACCATGGACAACTGCTCAGTACGCAGGCTCCTGGCAAACAGAGATCACTTACTCAAATTCAGGTTACTGTGAACATGAAGATGTGCTGCTGGTAGTCATGTTTCTAAGTGGGCGGCCTTAGAGTCACCCTGGCCAAGGCAACTTCGCCAGGCCAACCAGGGAAAGGGAGCCGAGTGGATGGGAAGTCAAACATATAGACAGCCTAGCTGGCTGTCACAGACGCCCCATCCTCATGGCGGGCCTAGTTACTCCCTCACCGATGGTACATCCTACAGACTTCCTGTCATTCCTTATGCAGAGCCAGGCCTCTTCCTAGAGCTGAGATGCTGGGTCATCTCTCTCCAGAATAAAGACCCAAATGGCTCAGGATTCTTCCTGGGACCAAGGGCAGTTCCAGCAAAATGACCTCTGAAAACTTGGTTTCAGGGCGCCATAGAGGGATGCCATCATCTCCCCTGTCCCACCTTGCCCTTCTTACTCAACCCTCTTAGAAACAAGGCCATTCTCCTTAAAGAGAGAATGACCTTGATACATGTTAGAAGGCTATAGGCCAAGCCTATGGTTTTATCTCTTGCTCGGTGATTTTTTTCAAGCAAAGAGATACTTTTTGAAATTTGGTATTGTGATAAACAAAAGACCTAAAGCCAACATTTCAAAATTATTTGGCATGTCTGTGGTGAGGAACGTGGGGAGTGACTCTCCAGGGGCAGCTGGGTGGGCCAGGAACTCTCATGTCAGGCACCGTCTGGTGTCGTCTATGCAGCTTTCCATGTATTTGATTTGTGCTCACCTGTCAGGGTAGCTTCTCTTCTAATTGAACGATTCATTTATAAACCTAATTCTTTCACTTTCCATTCTGAGTCCAACCCACCTGAGAGATTTAAATCCATCAGCAAGATTTACCTCCTCACTTACTGCTCAGGAAAAAAAAACAGGAATTTACTAGCAACATAGATCAGCGTCTGCAACAGATTTGATTGGAAAGGGAAGCTGGGAGTTACAAAAGGAGGCAGTGTGCAAAGGTGGGAGCAGGGGAAAGACTGAGGACGCAGAGAGGGGTTTGGACCCCACAATTGGCAATTCAGGCCTGAGAACAGACGAAAGGCCTTTGACCAACCCATTAAGAAGTCTGCTAATGATATGACCCAGGTCAGAACTGGCCTTGAATCCCATTAGAAGTGGTCCTTATCCCTCCCAAGCAATAGAAATGGCTCTTATCTCCTCATCGCTGCTACCTGCAATGGGCTTCCTCTATTCCTACAGCATCCGTTGGTTTGCATCCAGCCTTGCATTTATTTGAGCGCTACTGATGTTTTTTTTTTATTTTTTATTTTTATTATTTATTATTATTTTTCAACTGTTTTATGTTTGGTTCTTCCAAATTAGATTATAAATTTTCTGATGGCTGGGGATCTCTCTTACATTTTTATCTCTTCTCATTTAATAAGCATTTCGAATACAAGCCTGGCACTGATGCCCAATGGGTCCTTGAGACGGAGTGAGTGATATGTCTAGGGACACTAAGGCTTCAAACAATAACCTTTTAAGACTCAAGATATGAATGATAATCTGGATTGAGGTGAGGGTGCAGTCATGGGAAAGAAGGGTGAGGACTGCCGACTTGGTCTGCTCCTGACCCAGCAGGGCTAAACTCAAGCCCATGCCGGACTCCAGCTGTGGAAGGGCGATCGACTTTCTCTGCTCTAATCTGACTTCGGCTTGTAATTGTACTTTAAATCATATATCCTGGTCCTCTTTGCATGTGGGGGATGATGCCACAGGTTCCCTGATAGCTTCACCGGTGTAAATCCTTTGCCCTGGGGGCATTGGAAAGCTTACGTCTGTCCAACTGGGGTGATTGCGGACACTTGCAGAGAAAGCTCAATATGACATCAACACAAGACAAAGCTATTCTCTGAAACCCAGCACTAGAATAACCCCACAGGGTCACGTCCTGACACGTGGGCCCTGGGAGGACTGAGTCGGATCATTCTCTGATGCCAGCACCACAAGGGTGCTGCTCTGTTGGCCTGCAGAACCTTCACACACCTGGACTTTCTTGCTGTCCTGCTGTTCTCTCTTCTCCAGTTGGACCTGCAGCTTCTTCCTCTCCTGCTCAAGTTCTCGCACTCTCTTCTGCAGCTTCAGGAAGACTGTCATGTCCATGGCTGCCTTCTCGAGGCCAATTTCCTTCAAAGGAAGACAAGGAGCAAGAAAAAGGAGGTTTAAACAGCTTAAATGCCTTAGGGACCATTCAGCACCTCACTGCTTGCTGCTGTATCAGCTATCTGTCTTTGCTCTCTTCCCTAATATCAATCCACATCTCAGATACAAAGCCAATGCCAACCAACCATCATTTCTCATATTAAAGTTGGTGTTCCAGGCTCATTTTCTGTCTAGATAACATCTGAGTCTCAACCATTTATATTCCTCCTGTGTGAGCCGCTTAAGATGACTGATCATATAGTCCAAGAACAAATAGATAAAGACACAGCCATTTTATTTGGGAATCAAAAGAGCTCACTTCTGGAAGATGGTGCCACACTAGAGACACTGTAAAACTCAGGACGTAATGCTTCCTAATGCAGAATCAATGTGGTTACTAATCACTGTGCATGTGCTTCAACCACCACTTGATTGCACCTTGAAACAGAACCAATGCTTATCCTACCACGGAACCCATTTACCCAACGGATCTTACAGCATCAGTACCCCCAAATTTTTTTTCTTTAGATTCTTGCCTGGGTTCACCCTCCAGAGTTCTGTCATGTCTGGGTGTGTATCTGTATGAGCATATCCACGTGGATTTTTAAAGTACATGTATGGACATCTGTGACAAAACAATTTGGTTCGACCAGCATTAAATGAGTGCTTTGTGCTTAGCCAGCGCTGTGCTAGCTTCTCTGGCCATTATGAAGAACTAGTCTCAGCTTGTTGAAGAACATAAATGCACTGATGGAAATGCTTATGTCTGCATGTAAATGACCACATACACAAAGACCTGGGTGGTGCAGTTGGTGTTCAGGCTGACTGTGGCCTCCAGGCTTAAGAGGTTGCAGTGATAAAACCAAGGGTCTTAAGCTAGCATTTATTAAATGCTTCCTAAGTGCATACAGCAAGCAACAAACCACGTTGGACTGTACAAAAATAAACCTTTTATCCGGAGGCCTTCCTTTTCTATCCTTCCATCTTTCACTCCATCATTCACTATCTCTTATCATCCTTTAGCACTGAACAGTTCCTGCAATTACATTACAGACTTCTTCCATCAACTGATTATTGTCTAAGTAGCACACAAGCTCCAGAGGGCAGGGACCTTCTCTGGCTTGTCACTGCTGTTTCTCCAGTGGCCCCCAGCCGTGTCTGGCACAAAGACAAGCTCAAAGCACACTTGTTTTTATAACTGTCTCTCCTCTACATCTATCTTCATGTGCTTCATAAGGTTTTATATCCTTGTGATTTTCTTCTTTTCAAATGCCAGAGGAAAAACTGTGTATCTATGTACCTTTGACAAACTTACACACAGACTATAAAGTCCACTGTGTGGTACATTACATAGTGACTCTAAGAGGCTATTACTGACAAAGATACAATCACTCAGCAAATATTTGTTGTTATCTGAGTTTATCCAGCTTCCAAGTCAGGGAAGAAAATGTTCTTGCATATTTATTGATATTACTATATGCGCTGGGATACTAAAGGGGGGTGATAAACTATATCTATTTTAATGACTTAGTGGTTCCTTCTTAAGCCAGCCATTTCGCTTCTCTGCAATCAGTTCTCAGCTTTACGAGAGGAATCAGGGGCCTGCCTTCTTCCTTTCTCTCTGGAGAGAGGGTAGAGTGAACAAGAATGTAGTGCTTTGCACAGTCACTGCTAACTCTAGAGTACTGTCTGTAAGTTCACTGCCATCCAAGTCCTGCTGTCAGGGACAAGCCTCGGGCACTCTGGTCGCCACCAACGGAACAGTGCATGTCTGTAGGGAGCTCCACGTAGGTAACAAACACTCCTGGAGCACAGCCGGCCAAGAACCTGCCTTACTCACCTCCACCTGCTGGAGAGCATCCTCCGTGTCTCCGACCTCAGATGTAGAGATGGAGGGGTAATTGGAGTCAGATTCTAAGCTACTTTGGTTTGATGGGTTCCGCCTGTGGCCTGGAGTTTGCTGTTTAAGGAGAAAAATGCGAAAAACTCATAAGGAACTAATGTTAATAAGAAGTATTACTTTTCAAAGACTAGTAGACCTGGAGTTGGACTTCTGCCTCATTGTAAGGACTGGGTTCCCTTGTCTTTTAATGAAATACAAATCCCTAACGCTGAGGCCAGTCTCTCTGAAAAGTCCCGGGGCAATAACCCTCGTCCCCCAGTCTCGCCCCGACTGTCCTGCCATCAGCCTCCTCTCGAGAAGAACGCTGCAAACCTGGCCCTAAATGCCCCCACTTCAACCTGTACTCCACCCGTTTGTTGGTGAAAACAGTAAGCATGTTGGAAGGAGGGGTTACCATTTATACTGTTCATTTAAAAATGCCTTTTTTAGCCCTTGTATCTAATTTGGCTTTAAGAGTGAAAACTGGTCTTGGTAGGAAAATTTTAGATTTCTCTCTATGTTCCAATTCGCCTTCTCTTCCTGGCTTCTATGCAATTAACTTACTCAATCTTGTATGAATATACATTTCTGGAGGGAATGTTTACATGGAGTTCAAAGAATGACAAAGCCTGAAATACGACAATGTTTCTGTCAACGACCGGGAGAGATGATGAGACCCCGTGAGCCTCTCTGCAGCGCACACTAATGAAGCCGAATTCGGAACTCCCCAAGCCGTCGCTGTCACAACACAGGGGTGCTCCCAGGACAGGAAACGAGACAGAGAACATATCCACGTGGGTGGAATTTGCTTTAAGTTTCTAACTTAGATTTTTCTGAGACCCTAAAGTTGGGAAAGAAGCTGTCCCCGGGCATGGCTGCCACCAGGTCGCTCCGTTATGTGGTGACTCTCTGCAGGAAAGGCAGGCACGGACCCTGGGACGCCACGCCCTTCACACGGCACGGAATTACTGCGCATCGTGGCAGTGGCGTCTGTGGCACAGGGGCTGGCGCTGCACAAGCACCAGGCTTGTGAAGCCAGAGGCGGGGCCGGCGCCGTGGGCGGAACTGCCCTCCTTGCCTTTACGATGGTCATCTCGTCCCGAAGGTTGTCGTATCTCTGCTCCAGCCGTGAATACTCCTTCACGAGGTTCTGGTACCGGGAACGCTCCTCCTCCAGCTCTTTCTTCATCAGGAGATTTTCCTTGACAGAGCTCTGGGCAAATTCATCTGGAAAGCAAGCACGCCGCGCTGCACTTTCTCTTTCTGAACGGATTCCCCTCACATGCACCTGACCCACGCTCACTGATTAACCTCTTGTTAAAAGGCTGCCCACGGCGGCTCTGACACAGACACTTGAGTTGATCCAGCTCCCTCACCTACTGCAGAGCAAAGGAAAGCTTGTTACTGTGCTTTAGGTCTTCGGGGCGGGGGTGGGGGGGCGGGCTGGAGACGACCCTGGCCCTGGGAAGCGGAGGAGGGAAGCCGGCAAGGGAGAAAGGCGGGCAGCACACAGGGTTACCCCCCCAGCCTCTCTCTCAACAAGTGTCAAGGCAACTGTGGGCAGCTTTCACGGGAGAACCAAGGTTTTGTTCCAGAGTTTCTTCCCTACTCCTGATGTTTCCAGTTCTTGGAGTGCAGGGAGATTAAAGGAGACTTGAGGAGATAAGGCCAAAGGTTAGGAAGGGGGAGGTGGAGGCAAAAAGATAACATGGATGGGCTCTCTCCCCTGTCCAAACTTATTTGTATTAATGGAAGGGAACAATTTTAAAAGGGAAGTTAAAAACACTTTAAGTTGTCAACAAGAATTCATGCTGGATGGAACTACGCTCTCAGGTGGTTCAAGTCTCTCAAGGTTGCGGGGGGCGCTGAGGATGGGCAAGGGGAGTGATACGCTGAAGGCCACACCAAGTCAGGTGGGGTCTGGGGTCTGGGGACCCCCACTGCCCCTCTTGTCAAGCAGCGCAGGAGGGTTGATGTAGTTCAGGGGTCAGTGGGTGTTTGACACAGGGGACCTGGATGTGACCCACGACCCTCTCTTTAGCAAATTAACAAATGACCCACTGGGTAGAAGAAACCAGGACAGGAACTGTGGTTGCTAAAGATGAACTTAAAAACAGCAGTAAGTGCAGCTCCTAAGTGTTGTGTGTCAAGCACCATCTTAAGTGACTCACACGTGGTATCTATTCCTCACATGGGCCCTCTGAGGTCGGTACCTTGGTGTCCGTGTTGCAGATGAAGAAACAAAGAACTACAGTCATTAAGTGACTTGCTCAAGGCCACGCAGTAGCATACAGTAGAGCCATGCTCTGAGCGCAGGTCTCCCCGACTCCAAACTCAAGGCGTCATATCGTCTGTTATCCGTGTCTCACCACATTAAACCAAACGTCACAGCAGGATTGCACAGATGACCCTTTTTACATCTCTCTTCTATTAAAGCCCTTTTCCCCACTGTAGCATCTTCACTAACTGCATGCTTGCTAGGAGTCTTTGGGGAAAATCACTGTGGAAAATAAATTAGAGCTCAGAATGAAAAATCAAGCACTTTAGTACTTACCTTTTGACTGGCACAGAATTTGGTGGTTAAGCTGTTCTTTCTCATCTTTCAGGAGAGCGTTTTCTTGCTCTAGGTCTGCAACTCGCTGAAGAGAGAACAGAAAAAAACGTTTCCCCTGTGAAGCTGGGCAAAGGAAAGGCTCCTCTTGTGGGTTTGAATTTCAGCTGGTGATGTTTAAATGCTTTTTAAGAAAATTGAATCAGCCAAAGTGGCTTTCATTTCAAGAGAAAAATTGTACACTGAAAAACGAATTCCATTAAAACAAGACAGACTCATTTCTGTTGATGGTCTTCCAATGCCCACTAAAACCTCTTGAAAAGTCTGCACCAAGCTCCCATGCCTTGTTCAGGAACTTACTGCAGTAACAGGCTTCCTTCCATTTGGTTGCCTATCTAGGTAAATTTTGAGCTCTCAAATCTGAGTCTCAGGAAAGCCAGACGCTCACAATGAAGAATTATCTCTGGTCTTCACCCCACTTGCCCTTGCTTGTCTTACTGGACCAGCACAGCCCAGATGCTGAGGAAGGAAAGGGGACTTGCTGCTGACATTCAACTGTCCAATCTAGTGTCTGGCTTCTGATGCTACTGCCAGAGGAAACAGGAGGTGAGTATCACTGAAAAGAAAATGGCATACTCAATTTTGCAGGAGGCTATCTAGAGATTTTTTCCTACTGATGTCTCAGCCCCGCCTTCATGAAACAGGTGAGGAAATAATCATGGAAATCGTGTGCCCATGGCCCCTCAATTCGGGCATCCAGACTTGAGCTCCACTTTCCTAGAGGCTGCTTGAACCATCGCAAGTCACCACAGAAAGAACTCTTGTGGTCATAAGTGTGGACAAAGGCAAAGTCAATGAATAACCTTCACAGCCACAGATCCTGGCTCTGTAAAATCAACACCCAGCTCCCAGGGCTCTTTCAGTATATTAAAGGAGAGGATGTGTGTGGAGCCTCAAGCAGCAGGCACTGCACAGAGCAGTGGATGAATACGTGTAGATGGTTCTACATTACCTTCATTAGGCACTAAAAGAAAACATACTCTTTAAAGTCATTCCACCACTCAGCAAAAACTTAAAAGTTAATTTCTATTTTTCAAAAGTTCTTCCGAAAACAAACAAACAAACAAAAAACGGAAGAGGAAGGAACACTTCCCAATTCATTCCATGAGGCCAGTAATGTCCTGATACCAAAACCAGAAAGACATCAATACAGACCATTCTCCCTTATGAATATAGATGAAAAAAGTCCTTAACAAAAGACTACCAAATATTCATGATAAACACACTTTACAAATGTCCTCAACCTGAAAAAGACATTTACAAAAACCCACATCTAGCAGCATACTTTCTGGTGAAAGACAGAATGCCTTTCCCCCAAGATCAGGAATGAAGACAACAACGGGTAGGGATGTACACTCTTACCACTTCTATTTCACATTGTACTAGAAATTCTAGTCGGGATATTTAGATAAGAAAAAGAAATAACAAGCGTCCAGATTGGAAAAGAAGAATTAAAACTATCTCTACCTATAGCTGACGTGATCTTGTATATAGAAAGTCCTAGGAAATCCGCTTAAGGATTATCAGAACTAATAAATGAGCTCAAGTTGTAGGGTACAAGATCAGCAGACCCAATTCAATTGTATCTCTACACACTGCAATGGATAATCTGAAAAAGAAATTAAGAAAACAATCCTTTACAATAGCATTGAAAAGAAAATTCTTAGGAATAAATTTAACAAAAGAATTTGAAACTTACACTTCTGAAAACTACAAAATATTATTGAAAGACATTAAAGAAGATCTAAATAAATGGAAAGATATCTTGAGTTAATGGATCAGAAGACTAAGTATTGTTAAGATGTAATACCCCTCAAATTCAATGCAACCCTACAGATTCAATGCAAACCTTATCAAGATCTCAGCTGGTTTTGCTGCAGAAATCGACAAGCTGATCCTAAAATTCATGTGAAATATCTAGGGATCCAAAATAATCTTGGGAAAAAAAAACCAAACTGGAGGATTCACACTTCTCAATTTTAAAACTTACTGCAAAACTACAGTAATTAGGACACTAGGATACCAGCATAAGGACAGATATACAGACGGATCACTGGCAAGAGTTAGAATCCAGAAATATATGCTCGCCATTACAATTCAATGAAGAAAGAATCATCTTTTCAACAAATGGGGCTGAGACAACTGGATTTCCACATAAAAAAGACGGAAATTGGACTCCTACGTCACACCATATACCAAAGTGAATTTAAAATGTATCAAAGACCAATGTAAGAGTTAAAACTATAAAATCCTCAGAAGAAAACAGAAGCAAATCTTTGTAACCCTGGATTAGGCAATGGTTTCTTAGATACAACACCAAAACACAAGCAAACAAAAAAAAAGTTAAATTGGACTTCATCAAAATTTAAAACTTTTGTGCTCCAAGGGATATTATCAAGAAAATAAAAAAGCAACTCAAAGAATGGGAGTAAATATTTTCAAATTATATATCTGATACAGGATTTGTACCCTGAATATATAAAAAACACTTGCAACTCAGTGATAAAAAGGCAAATAACCCAATCAAAACATGGGAAAGGATTTGAAGAGCAATTTCTCTAAATGGCTAATATGTACATGGCAAGACGCTTAACATCATTAGTCATCAAAACCACAATGATACCACTTCACACACAATAGGATGGCTATTATAAAAGATCATAATAAATGTCGGTGGGGATGTGGAGAAGTCATAACCCTCATACTCTGCTGGTGGGATGGCAACCTGGTGCAGCAGCTGTGGAAAGCAGACTGGCGGTTCCTCAAAAGGGTAAAGAGTTAACACATGCCCCAGCAATGCCATCCCTACGTTGATATCCAAGAGAAATGAAAATCTAGGTTTCCACAGGATCTTGTGATAAATGTTTGCATCAGCATTGTTCAAAGTACCAAAAAGTAGAAACAACCCAAATGGCCATCAACTAATGAATTAATAAATAAAATATGACAGATCTGCATAATGAAATACCACTCAGCAATAAAAAGGAAGGGGGGGGGGGGGGGTGCTACAACATGGATGAATCTTGCTAAGTGAAAGAGGCCGGCCACAAAGAGCACATGTGATATGATTCCACTTTTATGAAATACCCAGAATACGCAGATTTATAGAGACAAAAAATAGTGTTTGCCTAGGGCAGGGCTGTGACTGCTAATGGGTACAGAGTTCTTTCGAGGGGGGGGGTGATGAAAATATTCTAAAATTTGACAGTGGTGATGGTTGGAAAATCCTGTGAGTGTTTCTTAAAAACCCTTGAACTGGACACTTTAAATGCGTGATCTGTATGGCATGTGAATTATAATCAGTAAAGCCGTTAAAAAAATCATTCCACGAAAAAAATCAATCTAGTAAGCACAGGACTCTGTGCTAAGTGTGGCAAAAGATAAAAAGATTAGTAAGACAAGCTCTCAGTTAGTTTCTGGTCTGAGTGACAAGCTTCCCACAGACTGTGCTGAATGACAAACTCTCTCTCTGGCTCACGTCATCAGTTCCAGCCATCCGTGGTACATTTTATGATCTACTTGGGGGAGGAAGGAGGACTCTCCCCAACCTGTGCAAAAAGAGCCTCAAAGATGACATCCTCTGTACAATAACACGATATATACTAACTAGTATGTGCATGGTGGCTGAGACTGACAGTGACCTACTGGGATTCCCACCTAGGTGATTCCTGCATGGAACTGAGGAGGAGAGATGATCACACTGATCCCTGGGGACCCACCTGCAGTCCCATCAAACACCTTTCAAATTCTGCTAGACCCTTTTGGCAGCAAAAGCCAGGAAGGAGGCTCCAAGGATGCCACCTAAAGGGCAGAAGCCTTCTGGAGGTTTGAATTTCAACTGGTTATGTTTAAATATCATCTTCTTCCCTTCCTCCTGGCTTTTGAGTTAACTCATTTTTACAGAGATTTTTATCTCTATAAATAAGAGTCAAGAAAACAGTCCCCCAACCCTCAACATCATGCAGAAACAGTCAGGAGAAAATTTCAACAGGCGCAAGCAAGGTCACTTATTACAACTCAGAAAGCAGGGACTCCCACCTAC
This sequence comes from Eidolon helvum, assembly GCA_000465285.1. NCBI lineage: Eukaryota > Metazoa > Chordata > Mammalia > Chiroptera > Pteropodidae > Eidolon > Eidolon helvum. The sequence goes on from KE769118.1 coordinate 20,107, forward strand.
AGAGCCTCAGTTCCTCTGGGGAGCTGCTGATGGTCTGCAGGTGGCCTGCTCTCTACAGCTCCAAAGAGGGAGCTGTCAGAGGCTTGCAAAAAGCTCCAAGCACTTTGTCAGTACTATCCAACCCTTTCAAATTTCAAGGAGTTTTCAATTCCAAAAATATGTCTCAAAACTATCTTCCAGGAAACTGTCCCTTCTCTGCCATGGGACACCGCAGCTCCTTTCCTCCCTTCCAATTCAGACAGACGTGGTTTCTCCTCGAAGGTTATCCACGGATGTACTGCTAAGAGTTACAGAAATGAGGTTCTGACAAGTGAGTACCATTCCAACACCACGCTAGTCCGGAACCACCAACCTCACGTCTTTGTATTTGAAGACCACTCTCCCACCGAGCTGAGTAGAAGCCCCTTCATGGTCAGGGTACCATGGGGAGTCAGGCAAGGGGGCATGTTCTGTCTCCCCACAGAATATCAAATGAGATAAGGTGGATCAAAAGCAATGTGCATGTAACTAATTATGCCAAACTGTTATCCTTCGTCAATAATTTATTGTCTCTTATAAGTGCAATTGATGTTTTGTGTCTAGAGAAACTAAAACCTGATTTGACGGTGAGGGTGTGGGTAAGAAGAAAAAGCACTGGCTAGAATGATGCCTTTTTAGCTTGGGAGGCTGCTGCTCACTGAGCCTACTTCTGGCACCTGAGATGACACGGGGCAAGGCTGCCATTCACCCATCGGATACTTTCTGACATGGCTTCTCTGTGCCAGGAGACTTGGCAGGGGCTGGGGGATACAAAATGAATACGACTCATGGTAGCTACCATCAGAGAATGTCTAGCCTAACGCAGGTGAGGGACAGGTGCATAATAATGAGACAGCCTAGAAGGGCTGTAGCAGACTTCCATAAAGCAGAGTTCCTCAACTGTTGGTGTTTTGGGCTGTCCTGGTCATTGGAAGATGTCAGCAACATCCCTAACCTCTACCCGCTAGATGCCAATAACCCTGTCCCAGAGCCTCACCGCGGCCCAGGGGACCACACTGTTACATCACCAGAACCCGGCCCACTGCTGCCACCGCATGCTCAAGTGCAAGTCCAGTAAAAGAGCCTCAGACAAAAATTAGGGCTACTTTAGAGTTTGTTTTTCTCTAATGAATGTGTTTATAGTTGATTAAAACATCTAGTATACATGAGCTTGTTTAATCAAATAATTCTATTTAGGAGGCATATACAATATGGGAAGAACATTCTTTAAGTGCAACTAATACACTATTATTGGAGAAAGTTCATCACCTAATGACTTTACGAGCGCCTTCAAATTAGCTTCACAAATAATTCAAACAGCTTCTCTAGATGTACAAGTCATGTCAAACCGAAGCCACCAGCAGAGGAAGCCATGCTGTGTGTACCTCTACAGAACACATCCTAGAGTGGGGCCCAAAGTGACTGAGGACAGGAGGACAGGAGGACAGGAGGACAGGAGGACCAGGAGGACTGCAGTTACTCCAGCCAGGAACGGGCTACAGCCTCTGAACTGGCTGATCACAGGGGTGAGGGGTTGCAAGTGATTTCATTGTAGTCTGTGAAGTACCAAGTTACCACAGAACTAGGACTTTGCTCCCCCCAACCAGCCTCCAAGGATGCAGATGGCTCACAGAGCCAGCGGTCACCTAAGAAGGCTTCCAAGATCCCTCACCATTCTCGTCACCTTCCCCTGAGCATCCTACAGATAGTCATGTCCCTCTGAAATGAAACACGTCCTCTAACCGGGGGAGAGCAAATGCCATTACCACGAGGCTGGACCTGAAACTTCCATTCCTATGAAGTCTGAGATCACGTAACCTTACTGCAACCATCTGTGACCTAAAATCTCAGCTGTGTCTAGTTCCGGGAGAGCCACGGTCAACAGCATATTCCCACCAAGTCTTCTATTGTGTTTAAGCCTCATTTCTTCCCTCCATCTCCCTCCAACATAGGCCTCCAAGGAACTCAGCTTTGTTACTCTAAGCCATACATCAAAGCGGCATCCAGGAGCTTTATTTTTCTTTCTTGACTGGACAATCCTGGAAGGGAGGGGCCCAGTTCCTGGTCTGTGGGAAGCGGTCCCACACGCAGTTCCACATCCCAGGAGGGCAGAGAATGCTTCCCCAATCACATTTCCCCAGGTGCTGGTCACCCCCAGCTTTCCCATCCCCCTAGCATATGGAGAATTTATTGGCAGAGAGGGCACATGACAAACTGCTGTAGCCAAATGGCCTCCCTTTTGCAAGCTGTCAGGGATGCACTTTGCCAAGAGTGAGGCTTAACAAGAACCAGGTGCATCAGCATGATAATAATACCTTTGCTAGGGTTTGGGACTCAAGAACCATCATCCAGCAGCTCCATTTTTTGGGGTGGGTGAGGGTCTTTTTTAATTCTTGCAGGCAGTATTACCGGGAGCATTTCTTCTTTCTAAAAGGTTATTTGGGACAGATCAGAGCAAACACTGGAGTAAATCCTATTTTATCAGGCTAATACAGTCCATGAAAAGTTTAATGAAACAAATGCCCCAGCTCCATGCTCAAGAACTGCCTTTACTAATGAATCTTTGGGGGCACAAATGTAGCTCTGGACTTTTGTTTTGCTGTGACCTATTTTTTCAAGTTGGGTATTTGCATTGTAAAAAGAGCCAGAAGCAAGGTTTCTAATTGAAACTATGGGACAAACGGATTGGATATTGACTGGGAGAGGATCATCAGACTACTGCTGTGTCCTGTGTCCTCGGTTCTCTGTGCTGTACACCTACCATCTAGCAGAGGGTCACAGGCACAGCCCCTGGCAGAATCTAATTCTGCAAAGTCTGGTGAAGGGTATCGGCCTGTTCTCTGAGAGTAAGGTAAGCAAGCAGGAATGCTCCACATTATGAGAAGTTATTTAGGCAATGAGAAATGGGCCTACGCAGAGGAGAAGAGGAAGAAGAGTGATGGAAAGTGCATAGAGCAGGGGTGCCCAACTCCCCGGGGCTGTGGACCGGCACTGGTCTGTGGCCTGTTAGGAACCAGGCCACACAGCAGTTGATGAGCAGCGAGTGAGCAAGCAAAGCTTCATCTATATTTGTAGCCACTTCTCAGCACTAGCATCACTATCTCAGCTCCACCTCAGATTCTCATAGGAGCACTGGTCCCTAGTACCAAGAAGGTTGAGGACCGCTGGCATAGAGGACTGTGCAGAAACACAACCTGAACTCACCTGGGATACATGGCTGCATCAGGCACGCACACCGTTAGGGAAAACAAGGGTGGGGCATGCTCTCTCACTGCTACAGGGAGGGGAAGAGTCTGTCCCATCATTCAGAGTCCCAAGGAGAGGCACCGCAGGGTCCAGACCCCAGCCCAGCATCATGGGTGCTACTGTTGTCATTCAGCACACACTGTGCCAAGACATGGAATTAGGAATGAGGGTGGAGTCCAGGTAGGTTACGGTAGAGCTTGCAACCTCCACGAAGTTACAGGCTAGATGAATGAATACTAAGCCAGCATTTACTGAGCTCTTACTACATTCCGGGAACTGTTGTAAATTTACTTAATAGCTTTGAGGTAGGTACTATCGCTATTTTCTTTTAAGGAAACTAAGGTACAAAAACGTTAGTGAATTTGCCAAAGGTCACACAGCCAGGCACAGGTATGGCTGGGCTATTGCTCTGAGCAGTCCGGGTCTAGGATCAGGCTCTTAACTACTATGTCACCCTGTCTCCTGACCTTTCAGAAGGCTGAAAGAACCTCAGCGTCAACAGCCTACAGCAGGCCTCAAATGACTGGTTCCAACAGCAAGAGCTCTAGGAAAAAGTTCAGTCAGGGGAGAGTTGCTGTCTCTACAGGGACTGAGTGCCTAAGACAGCTGTTCATCTCCACACATTTCACGGATAACGCTGCCGTCAAGGTCAGATGATCCTTCCCGATCTTACCTCACCACCCTCCTGCCATTCTCCTCCTCGCTCACTCTGCCTCAGGCCCGCGGCCTCCTTGCTGGTCCTCAAACCTGCCCAGCCTACTACCACCTCAGAACCTGTGCACCTGCTGCTACATTTGTCACCTGTTCCCTAGAAATCCACCATGCTCACCCCCTACCTCTCACAGGTGTCTACTCAGAGAGATTGTCTCTGGCCGTCGTAAATAAAACCACATCTCTCTCTGGCCCCCCCAGTTTCCTCCCTATCTCCTTTATTCTGCTTTATTTTTCTTTATAGCACATGATGGATAATTTGTATTTAATTCCTCTCTGTACATCTTCCCATAATCCCCAAATATTTACACTCCATAAGAATGAGAAGAACTTTTAAAAATTGTTTATTTTTGCCCCCATGTGTAGAATAGTGCCTAAAAAATACACTCAATAAATATTTATTGAATGAAGGGCAATGAGCTTCCATGATTTCTCCAATAAAACAACATCCTCCCAAAGACGGGGTGGGATCCTCTTTCTAACAACCATCAGCCTCCTTAGGAATCATAAATCCTGGAGCTGCTAAGAACATGACTCTGAGTCTCAGCTGGCACCTTTGGGGAGAAGACTCAAACCATCCCACTGTGAGAACCCCACTGCCCCCACAGTCAGAGCTCTCTACTTCTATTTGAAAAACCCCCAAACCTTTACATTGGAACTAGCCAAGGTAACCAACTAGCGATACGATGCACAACCCCAATCATGCCAGTCTGAACACTCAGGGCCTGGGGGCAGCTCTTCACCCCTCACGAGTGTCAAGGACCCTCACGCGGAGCCAGGCACCTGGCTGTGGGCTGCTCTTCCTCAACGACCCACATCCCTGCATCAAGCCAGGCCTCGCTGGCCCCACAAGGCAACTGCAGAGCAGATTCTGAATAACGAGCCATTGCCTTTGTGTCAAAGGTGGCCCTGGGATCCATGTCTCTTTCATTTGGGACATAAAATAGCTCAGCCATACAAAACAGCACTCCTGCATACATCAGTCAGCAGAAAGATCGTGAGAGCTTTAAAACAGAATGAAACACGTACCTCACACAGGCCAAAAGGAAAGGAGTCTGAAGGCCCAGGTGTGTGCTCTGGGGAGAGGCCACAGCAGTGCTCCCCCTCAGTAGAAGGGGTGTCAGCCAACTTATGTGGCTCTGTGGACACAGGGATGGGGTCCTGGCCTCAGGAAGACCTGGCCTCCCACAGCCCAAGGCAGAGTAGCCACCTGGTCTGACATGAATATCATCAGAGATGGGCAGCCCAAAGTTTTCCAGGATGCCAGTTCTAATACAGCACTTGCTGACGGCAATATCAAATCCATTAATTAAACATCTACCAGCAGTCAGCTCCCTCACTGGGCTTTTCCTGTCTCATCAATTTTGCTCAATGCAGAGCAGGCCCCTGGACAAGCTCGACAGGAAACCAACTGTCTGATTATTCAGCGTTTGTTAAGCTTGAACATGGTGGCTTTGATAAATATTAAACCCTGACTAGGCACAGAAGATGAAAGGAGGAGTGGGGGAAGCCAGCATCCTCACCTCCCTTGCCTCACCCCAGCCACCAGAATAAAAAGGTTCTGGAGATCCTAGAAAAAGAAGAAATTTTGCTTTCACTTTTTTTCTTCCTGTAAAGAGGCAGACATTACACTTAATGCTTGATTTTTGTCATGGGATCTGCTCATGTTTGGACTCTGGAAGGTGCTTTTCTTGTTCTATCTCTGCACCTATTGTTCCCCCTCCTGCAGTGTCCTTGAATATTTTCCTCTTCCCAATTCTAAGCTCTCACTGTATTTAAGACCTAGGTCAACACATTCCTCGAAAAGAGTAACAATTTTTAAAGGAGGGAAAAAGGGAATCCACCTCTTTCTTCCACTCTGCTGAGGACGATTTTCATGTAATATTAGGCTCCCCTGGGTGTAGACCTGGATATTTTAAAAGTGCTCGGAGACCCCGATTGCAGTGCCCAAGGGAAAGCAGGAGAGGAGGCTTGGGAACTGATGGTCAAGTGCTCTCTGTGGGGGCAGAGACAGGAGACCTTGTTTTGTGGATCTGCTGGGTAAACAGATGCCCCATGCCTCCTCTGACTGGCACCACTGGTAGTTAACTGGCATTTCTATTTCTCCCAAGGTCACCAAACTCAAGAGTCTCCAGTTTGAATCTTGTTCTCTTCTCTCTGCCACCATCTGTTCCCAAGAGTCGGATAACAAGTACGGAATTCTATGGTTTGTACAGGCTGTAGCTCCGTTTTAATGGGAGCTTCCCAGCACCACATGCTTCATCCCAAATAATGAGGTCTACTTCAGGCTCCATGGAGGGTGAGCTGGCAGGCTTATCTGAGCAGCGCCCTGAGGATGGGGGACTCCTGTGCCAGGCGGCCTGCATCTTGGAGTCCCATGCCTCACTTTCTTGGTCATCTAATTCCCATGTGGATCCCACTTCTGACTCTTGGGAAATCCCCGAGATCTGGGAAAATCAGTGTCTGACAGGGCTGAAGTTGTGCCCGAGACAGGAAAACCATGTACGTATGCCCAGTGTGAGCTGGCTCTGCAGGTTCTCATCTCAAACAGCACTCTGTGCATCTCCGAGTCACGTCTGAGGGCTCAGCTCAGGAGAAGGTAAGGGGGAAAAGAGGGAGAGAGAGGCGCTACAGAGCGGGCTGAGGTCTTTTTTCCCTCGGCCAGCCATACAACTCTATGGAGTTGGCCAGTTGCAAGTCCAGAAGAGAACTTAGGGACGAGCTAGATCACTTTTTTAAAAGAACAGATTAGGGGACGCAGGCCACTGAGGTTTCCCACATGCACCTGGTGACGGCAGAGCAGGGACGAGAATCGGAGATTGTGACGCCGACTCCGGGATCCCGTCTGTGGCAGCACTGAGCCTGACCCAGTGCTTAAACACTGAAAGTTGTTATTCTAACACTAGGAACACTGACTCTCTCCCTTCTTAGATTCTCAATCCACTGTGACAGCCCAGTGACGGCTGGGTACGAAACGAGTGGTCAGTGGGCCAGGGGCCCGTGGGTCACTGTAGCGACTCAGGAGAGAACAGCAACGCCCCGTCTGTGGAAGGCTCCCTCCAGGGCATATGGGACGTCTCTGGTTTAAACAGGTGTCTTGGGGGTAGAGGAGGAAATGTGTGTCCTGACTTTTGAGATGGAGGTATGGGGGCCTATCCCAGGAAGACCTATTTTATGGAGTGGAGAATAAATATACAGAGCACACCAACTAGAGTCCCCAAATCACAGGATTTATTATGGTTAGGGATGAATAGGGGTTGCCTATAACCCCAGTAGGCAGTGTCAAAAAGAAAAGCCATTGCCTCTTTGCCATCTCTCTTGCTAACAAGGACTCAAGCCACAGAGCTGAGTCGGTGCTAATTCTAGACCACATGACACCCGAAGCCAGCTACTGCGTATTCCTCTCAGGGGATGCCAGAGTGTCCAGCTAATGGAAGCGACTCAACCAATACTTGTTAGGTGAATGGATACGTGCTTCTGGGGGGGTCTCCGAAACATGAGCACTTTACATCTAAATGCGGAGAGATGGTCAGTGTGTAAGACACAAGCTCCAGAAAAGCCTGTGGCAACTCCACAGCTTAAAGACATCGCCTTGGAGAGAGAGCTCCATTAGCCAGCCCAGCACCAAGCCGTCCCCACTGGCCTCACCATACCTTCCTCAGCTCGTTGTTCTCCCTGGTGTGGGCATCCTCCAGGATCTTGCGCTCCGAGTGGGCCCTCTGCAGCTCAGTCCGCAGGCTCTCGACCTCCTCCTGCAGCCTCAGGCTGCTGTCACTGTCTTGGCTCTGTTGGTAGTGGGCCAGCTCCTTTTTCAACTTCTCCACCTCCATGGTGTGTGTGGAGGTGACCGCTGACAACTGCTCCGACAGTGTCTTGAATTCTTTGTTCTGTGGAGAGCCAAAAGGGAGAGGGGAGAAGAGGTGGAGAACAAGGTTATCTGGCCAGGAAAATAAAATACAAAGGCAATTTAAAAAAGAAATGTCCAGGGTGGAATCAAATCTCACAATCACTGCATGCCTGAGTGATTTCCTGGCATCTCCATAACAAAACTCTATTGTGGACCTAAGAGAAATATAGAAAAACAAAAATCACCAATACTGATGCTCAAGGAGCATTTATGAACAGTGGCAGAGCTAGCAGCTGGCTGACGACAAGTTAGCTTTCTAGGTCTGGCTGGACAGATCTTATGCCTGGTTTTTAAGCTGTAGGAACAATGTAGCTGGCTTCCTGGGTCTGTTACAACCTTTGCTTTTCAGGATTCTCTGCTCTTTCACACTGGGCTCTCCTACCCGTGGACTGGATGGCACAAAGAGCTGCAACCTAATCTCTGGCTCTGGAACAAAGGACCCCTTCAGCATCCCCTCTTCCAAGGAGGCCCTCCATGGGGCCTCGAGATCCCTCCCACCACCTGTCAGCTCACCCTGTAAGACCCTAACTCCAGAAGCTATCACCCTGGCAGAAGCTGTCCATGTCATGGCCCTGCCCTGCGGACGGGTTGCTGATCACGTACCCACTCAAAGGACAGGTAAGCGAGATGCGTTAACCCATGTGCCTGGCGCAGGTATGGAGGGGGCCTGGGAAGTGAACAGTAGATGAGTTCGCAACAGATGAAGCACTGAGGACCTAGGGCCAGGTCAGGTGCCAGTGTAAACATGGGCAGAAACTGGTCCTGTAGGAGCTGAGAGTGTCAGTGGAAAACGGTCAGTGGGGAAAGCGGAAGAGAAGTAAGCCTCTCTAAATAAGCAAGCAACAAATAGTTACTGACAATTCTTCATTGCTAGTTTCTGCAGGAGCTCCAAGCAGAACAGATATTGGCCAAAATACCCATAAGCTGGGGCATCAGGAATCAATTATTAATTCACACCAGAAATTAAGTTCCACAGACAGTAGTGAGGAGCAAAAGAACAGCTGTTGGACCAAGTACAATGCCATGCACGCCATGGGACCTCAAGGCTGAGACCCCCCTCTTTCTCCATAAAGGTCTAAGAAACTTGACCCTCGCTATAAAAAAATGTAGGTGAGACTGGCCTAGTCACACATTATGCTTAAATAAAGTCAGACTGGTAGACAGCTGAGTTCTTAGGTTACATCATTTTGGCTGAAAAATGTCACACCACAGCCCTAAACCAGGGAGATTGTAAGAAATGGTCTCAGGAACTGTCACTGTGTTTATTGCTGAAGAATATTGTGAAGGATGTGGCTTATCACATTATGAAAACCCACAAGAGACATGTCAGCACCAAGGACAGCTCTGACACTCCAAACTGTTCTCTCTTTCGACAACTCCCAAGTGATCCTATTTCCTTCTTTTTGTTGTTTCACTGGGGACTACATGTCACTTTTGTGTTTATCTGGGTGCACAAAACCTTACCCAAGAATTTTGGGTGCTAGCCTTACCCTGGTTTTATTTTTTTGTTTCCTCTCTTGCTGACTTCCTGGCAGTGGGGATTCTTTTTCAAAAGCCTCAATCCCTCCCCGCCCCCTGCATGCCCCTCCCCGTGAGTCTACAGTGCTGCTTAGAGCTGGGAACCACTTCTTCAGCCACCTAAGGGTATCAGGGTGTTTTTGAGCTAAGAGTTACCTTAGATCTCTTAGGCCAATCCCCTTTGAAGAACTCAAGGCTCAACTGGAGATCTGGCCATGATCCCAAACTGTCAGCTCTGTGCAAGTATGACTGAGAAAGAACTCAGGCCTCCATCCAGCTGGGACTTTGTCCACTATCCTGTGCTACTATGATAATTACTTTGAGATGCCTTCACCTATGTCATCCCTAACATAAGTGTATCCTCCCCTTCTGGCTTAAAAACCTTGGGTGTCAGGGTAGCAGCCTAACTTGTCTTCAGGCATTACAGAAAAAACAGAAACCCATTCATTTCCTAATGGCCGGCCCCCTCTGCTAAGAGACTGCAATAAATCAAGAATCTCTGAGGAGCCGGTGCCACAGATTATGCTGACGTCTCCCCTAATGACAGAGGCCAAGTGTGTTCTATGACACCAGGTCACACGCCCCACTGTAAAAGACAAGCCAGTCCAAAAATGATGTTGTCTGTATGAGAACAAACCTAAAACAAGGGTAAGAGTCTCCCCTGAACTGAGGAATTCTAATATGTCCCAAGAGTCTCCCAATGGGCAGATATCTTACAATTTGGTCGCAGGTGGCAGATCATGCTCTGGAACTGGACTGCCAAATTTTAGTCCCAGTCGTGTTACTCAGTAACTGTGTGACCTTGGGCAGGCTACTAAACCTCTCTATGTCTCAGTTTAAAATGGGAATAATATTATCTCATAGGGCTGTGGTGAGGATTAGGTACGTTCATATATGAGAAGTGTGACTAGCACATAGTCTAGAAACATGGAAAAGGGTGCAAGAAAGCAAGATCTAATCCACTCTTCCCACCCTTTCTGATCACCCTCTTTGCACAGGCACCCTGCCCAGGGTGGGTAGCACCTGCCATCACTCACAGATGCTTGCCAAGCAGGACGCTCAAGGCAAAAAGCTCTTTTTAAAAATAGACCTTTTAAAACTGCTTCTCTTTGATGTTCAAGCACATGGATTGTAAAATATCATATCTATTTTTCACCTTTCAAGTCAATTTTGGAAATCAGCAAAGCCAGTGCAGGGCCCTAGGGTTGCAAACCCAGAGCTGAGATGACTGGGAGGCATGCAGGCTCCAGGCAGAGTGCAGCGGTGCTGACAAAGTCTACTTGTCCCTCTGGCTATACTTTGCTCAGAAGGTTAACTGGCAAAATTCAACTACCTAAATATCTTTCCTGGTCAGATATCAACAGCCACAAAAATAATAATAAAAGACTTGGTCATCTTTGTGCTTGCATTTTTCAAATGGCCAACCCCAGAGACCAGATCTCATTTTGTACACTCCTGTCCCCCTACGTGGATGTGCCAAGCCAATCCAGACACCCTGCAGAACTCACACAGAAAACGGAAACATCTTCTCAGGAGTCCTGGTCTTTTGCAAAAAACAGAGAAGCAGGAATATTTACAGCTATCTCTTGTTCTGGGTAGCTGGCTACTATATCAAATGGCTCATTTATTTTTCTTGCCCTATTGGGGTCCTGAAAAGCTTTAAAAATGCTTAGCATACAACAGGTACAATAAAACCAAGTGACTTCTGAGGCAATACCTGATGGCCCTAACTCTAACATTCCCTGTTTCTCCACAGCCCCACACCACACACCCCCACTGGTTCTCTCCATTCCTCTCCTCCTTCTCCTCTTTGCCTTTTCAGGAGGCACCTGAAATCCTCAAGGCACTGGAGGAGTCTGGTCCTTTGGTCATCTCAATATCCTGCACGAGTGAAGTAATAGTGAGCCCACTTCTAGCTCTGGGAACCCAGCTCAGCGATGACGAAGGGAAGGACTGACGCTTTAGTGATGTTTGGGGCTAAAATATCAACATCACCCTCATGATAACTGAGGGATCAGGCAGCCCTGGGTTGGAATGCTGGTTCTAGCACAGTCTAATTCTGTAAACTTGGCAAGGGACTTGATGTCCCTGATCCTCAATTTCCTCATCTGTAAAATGACCTCATAAAATTATGTAAGGATCACATGAGAGGGAATGTAAAGTGCCACTCGCAGGGCCCATGGAAGATGCTCAGGGCATCATCAGGACGCTGGGTGCTCCCGCTCACTCGGACATCCAATGCATGTCGAAGTCGTTCTCTGTTCATCAAGCCTAACAAAGCACTAGAAACAGTAAAGGTGTTCTGAAGAGAAGATTGGCCATGGGGGCCACCGTGCAGTGGGCGTCCACGTCCAGGTGTGTGCATGCGCGTGTGCGCACACTGTCCTTCTGCTGGAGGGCGCCGAGTGTCCTGTGCTTGTCTCAGATCCCTCACAGTGCCCTGCACAGTGCCCCACACCTGCAGGGACCTGAACAACGACTTGACACTTGTGTGATTCACCGATACGGGAAGGTGGCCGGGGCAGAAAGAGGCAGGAACCTAAGCATGACACAGCGATAACCATTTCCTGAGGATGCTGCTGCACACCATGCCCTTCGTCCACGTCAGACCACCTCGTCTTCTTACAGCCCTATCGGTCTCACTTTATGGATGAGAAAACTGAGGCTTAGAGAGCTTAAATCAGTCGCTCGACTTTTTGAGGTGAATGATTTGGATCCTTTCCGATTCCAAAG
>KE769119.1:5101-24496 GCA_000465285.1 Eidolon helvum
GCGCGCCGGCGTGCCCCAGCCTCCAGGGCGTTGTCACTCACAAGGACAGCGCGAAGCTCTCTTCCTCTAAGGCGTCCATCGCCGCCGCCGCCGCCGCCGCCACGCGCGGCCGGAACACGCGCGCGCCTAGCACGTGGACGCGCTCCCGGGCTGGAACAGCTCCCACCAGCGCCCTGGTCCCCGCTCCTGTTCACTGTGTGCCCGTTCCCCTCACCCCTGCGCCCCACCTTGGCAGAGCATTCTGTTCCTCCAGCGGGAGCAGCAGCTGGGAAACTGAGTCACAGGCAGCACCCAAGCACCTCCTGTGCGCGCCCTTTTGCCTGGGCACCTTCTTTGGTAAGCCTTCCCAGACCACCCCACTGCCTGTGACTCCCCAGGCAGGGGCGCGAAGACCAACAGGGAAACTAGCAAAGGTAGGGAAGGCTAGCTACTGCAGCTGCCCCAGCTCAGTCTACCAGACCAACCCCTGGCACACACCTGGGCCTGGACGCCCCTTACTGCTCCTGCAGCTTGGACGTTGGACAGTGACAGTGGGGCCTCCAGCCCCAGAAGGACACTGGGGGGATGTGCTCAAACAGACCAGAGGATATCTGGGCAGAGGCCCCAACAAACAAAGCTGCAGCTGAGGTAGGAAGGGGCCCTAGTTTCTGGAGAGGGCAGGTAGACTCCTCCAACGGAGGTGACAGACTAAAGAAGTGTTACCATAGCAAACCCTCCAAGGACCACTCAGAACCCTGATGCCATGGAGCCATCAATACTGGCAGCTGGGCCTCAGAATAGAGACTGGAAAAAGCATCCTACTCTGCCCTCTAGCAGGCAGGAACTGCACTGTGACAGTGAGCCAGTAGAGCTAGCAAGTTAGGATGGTGGAGGAACAACCTCAAGACTCTGACCCCAGACCCTTCTGAGTCAGGCCTGAGCATCCCTGTGGGGTAGGCAGCTCCTCCTATTTCCTAGGAATAGCATGTTAGGACTCTGGGAGGGGCCCTGGCCAGAAGGGGCTACTTGCATAGAATGACTGATGGCAGGAGGGGCACTGGTCTGGGTGGCCAGGGTCTTCTACCCAGCCCCGCCATGGGCTGTCTCTGCTCCAGGCACCAGAACATATGCCAAGCAGGTATCTGGGACAGGAAGTGTCCAAGCCTAACCCTAAATCAAACCCCATCTTCACCAAGGGTTTTCTGTCTCCTTTCCCTCAGGTTGGGGCCTCTGGCTATCCTTGCCCAATAGGAGTGACAAAGGCCTCTGGTCAAGTGTGAGAAGTACAGGGCAGATCTTCCACACCCAGGGGCCAACCTGTTCACTAGAAGCAGAACATTTTGGCACACTCCAGTACCACCTCAGAATCCCAGGTCCTCCCCAAAGCTCAGCCTGGCTTAGGGGATGGATGATGATGTTTGGGGAGGAGTCTGCCATCAGGAAGACCTCCAGCATCAGGTCTCCTCAGGAAAGCATGGACCTCAATGAAGAGGCCTCCAAGCCACGGCTGGGCCATAAATGGACCTCACACTGGTCTGAAGGAGGTCTCAGGCCTAGAAGGGAGGCATCAGAGTCAGGAGTGAAGTTTCCAGCCCACACTAAGATGAAGGATGTGATTCAAGAAAAGCCATCTTCAGAAAGTAGAGTCCAAGATGAAAAAGACATTGAAGTTTAATTAGGAAACCCAACCTCATGTCTCCCACAAAGGGTGCAACCCTGGACCAGTCTCCCAATGTGGCGGGGAGGGGACCGTACAGTGGTCCAGCCACTCCTGCCCCACTCCCCAATTTTGGTCCAAAGTGCTGCCCTCTGACTTCCTTTGTACCCACTGGCTGTCTGCAACCAGGAGTAGAGCCCTGAGAATTCAGGTCTTGGATCAATGGCTTCCTCAACCATGTCCCGCAGTCCCTCCAACACGATGCCCACAAAGGTAGGTGATGCTGGACAGGACATAGGCTAGTGGAACCTGCAGGCCCACCCTTGACACTGGGCAGTGAGCAGGCTGTCTTCAGAAACAAAGTTTTGACTTTGGAAGCCCCACCAAGTGGGTGGTCCCACACCAGCACTCTGGGGCCCCGAGATCAGACTGCATGGACCTGGGGCCTCATCGGCTCTTCACCAGGACCCTGTAGAGTGAGAAACTGAGGATGGCAGCAACAGCGGTCCCGACAGCCCCTAGTGTCAACCGGAGCCAGAAGGAGGTGGTCTGCAGCTCCCCACGGACCAGGTGTCTGCAGGAGAAAGAAGCTGGCTGGAGACACCCTCGGGGTGCTTCCCAGATTCTTGCTGCTATACCTGCCCTCACCCTGTCTCCTGGAAAGTCAGAGCTCCACAGAGCTGCTCCCTGTGTCTAGCAGTGAGACCAGGCCCCGGAGGGCCCTGCCAGGACATCAACACCTGATTAAGGTCACCCTGCAACTATGACTCCAGTCTCCAACACCATAGCTATTCCACTCTTGGTGACAGGGACCACTGGTACCGTGAGATGGGGACAGGCCTCCCACCACAGGGACTACAGCACTGGTACCCACGGGAAGGTGGCCATGGTGGCAAGCTGGGTGAAGATGGCTCTGCTGGGCTCTGCTGGGCCACTGCAGGAGAACAAAGTGGGGGCAGGTAGCCGATGCCTGCGGCAAAATTCAGCCGGAGATAGGCCAGGCAGCGAGACACCTTCAGGTAGGTCAGCTTTGGAGGAGACGAAGAGGCAGGGGGTCTGCCTGTCCATGTAATGGTGCTGTGGAGTGAGGGGCCAAGTGAGGGCACAGTCTGATGGTGGGTGAGGGTGCTGGAGGACCTCACGCATGGACGTGCTGCCCACAGAACCCTGGGGCAGGTAGGGGCTTGCCTTGTAGACGCTGGCACAGAGCGCAAATGACTGGAGGTCACTACCATCGAACATCAAGCAGGCGACATCACAGGCAGCATCACGTGCGGAGACCAGTAGGCTGTCTGCATTTACCTCACATAGCTGGACAGAAGGTGGCCAAAGGGAAGTGGGCTCAGTCCCTCAGGATGCATTAGGACTGTCCAGCGTGCACCTAGGTCTACTGCAGGGACCCCCAACACCCAGCACTCACTATCAGATACTTCTCTTGCCCGTTGACCTGCACCGTGTCAATGGCGTAGATGGAAGGCTCCTCACAGAGCTCCCTGGCATCCTGATGCTGAGGAGGGAGATAGCCGAAGCCTGGTGACCTTGATGCTTCTCAGAGGCCCTATGCCCTGGAAGCCCCAGGCAGGAGCTGGGTCCCCTCGCCCAGCACATAAGTCTCACCCTCAGGCCATGGCCGAGAAAGGCCTGCAGGAATGCAGACTTGCCCACTCCTCGGGCCCCCACCACATTGCACAGGAGAACACTTCTTTGTGTCTGTCCCTTCTCCTGGTCCAGCCTCTTCTCACGAGTGACTGTGGGTGGACGGTAAGGACAACCAAGAATGAGGGGCTGCCAGGGAGGGACTGGGCCAGGCCAGCTCAAGGGTATGGGCCCACCTGTGATGGCGTGGGCCTGGGAGTCCTGCTTGCAGAGGGTGGGGTAGCCCAGGTAGCCAAGGTGCTCAAGACAGCGCTGGACATCCAGGTAGGTCACCAGGCTGGGGCAGAAGTGAATGAGGAGCACCATCATAGAGGGGCAGCAGTGTGTGGCAGGTGGGGGCAGGTAGGAGCTGTGCTTACGTCCACTGGCAGAGGTACCCATGCAGGGGCAGCCGGCCGGCTTCGGTACGGACTGTGCGTAGGAACTGGGGGCCCCAGGGGGCAGCCGGGAACACACTGAAGAGGCCCTGAAGCTCTGCCGGTGAGAGGGCACCATCATGGTCCTGTGGGCAGAAGGGCTATGACGACACTGGCTGGGAGGCCGAAATAGGCAGCTCAGTAGAGTCACTGAATCCTCACCTGATCATGCTTCTCAAACACCCTCTGCACAAACTGGTAGCCCAAGTGGTTGAGCTCTGTGCTGCAGCCAGGGGGCACGTGGAGCCTGTGGGGTCAGGGGGCCATCAGGTTCCCACCATGCTCGGCACACCTCTCACATGTGCGGTGGGACCTCCCTGTGCACTGGACAGAACCTGGGAGGTTCCTGCATGCGCCTCCTTTGGCCGAAAACCACAGCAAAGAAGCAGGCAGAAATGTAGCTGGGGGTGGGCGGCACACCTGCTCTGCATGGATCCCAGTCTGCCTGTCCACAGCAGGGCACTTCCACCATAGGCTATCTTGGCCATGCTCTGCCTGAGCGAGGGCTCCAATTCCACCCAGCCCCATGTGACACCGAGACCCACCCACCACTCACGGAGGGAAGAGATAGTCAGAGGATAGCTCCAGTGTATCCCCGTAGCCAAAGCGCCGCAAGATGGTCCATGTGGTCTCGTGGCGGCCACGCTGGATAAAGAGCGTGTTCAGGAAGAGGAAGCCTGCTCAGAAAGGGGCAGAGGAGGTGGTACTGGGTACTGCCCGGCCCCCACCCCACCCTGGGAAACAGTCATGGTGCCAGGTCTCACCATCCAGGGTCAGTCGGTTGTCCCGCACACCTCCTGCCACATTCTTTTGCACCACCATCTTCACATCCTCTAGGGCCTGTGGGGCCAAAGGGTGCCCAAAACAGGACTTCTGCCTCCAAGAGAAAGTCGCTGTTAGTCAACTAGCCACCCCAGTGACTGCTCTGCCTGACTGTTAATGGTATCTGAGGCATGGAGCCTGGCTGTGACCTGAGTGGGTGGGTGCCACCAGGAGAGGGAAAGGGGACCACCTGGAAAGCATTGAGTTCCTCGTCACTGAGTGCCTGGTCCAGATCCTGGTCTGAGAGCCTGAAGATTCGCGTGAGGGCCTGGGTGCATGCGGGCCTCAGCTGCAAGGACAGCTTGCTCAGCATGATGCCTCCCAATGCTCCCACCTGCTGGCCACCCCCTGTGCCCACTGCCCACCTGCTTGGTCTCAGGGTCATAGAGCGGGGCCGTGGGGTGCAGCACAGCCTTCTGTGCATAGTAGAACAGTTCTGAGATGTTCCTCAGGTTCTTGGCTGAGCACTGAGAGCCACCGGGACAGACTCAGAGAGGTGCCTGATGCCAGGAGACTCAAAGGGGCCCGGACAAAGATGTAGGAACAAGTAGTCGGCAGCCCCCGCCCAAAGGAAGTGGGGCCCCACCTGCCCTCAACAAGATAGCTTGCCTGAGATCCCAGGTCACCAGCACACGAGCGCCTGCTGCAAGTCCTGGCCCCTGCCCCTCCTCTTCTCCACCCCAGTAACCCCTACCCTGCCCTGCCCACCAGCTCACTTCCACACAGGTCTCAATCTCAGGAAACTGGCTCATGATGGGCAGCACAGCTTCCATGGAGCTCCCCGGCCGCAAGTCTGACTTGTTGCCCACCAGGATGATAGGGATCCTGGGGAGAGGTCCATAGTCACCAGGGATGAGAGAGCTGGCAGAGACTACCCTCCCTCGGGCCCTGTCCATTACCTGGGCCCCGTCTTGGTCTCTCCATTCACCAGCGGGATCCATTTGGTTCGAATCTAAAAGGCAAGACCCAGTATGAAGTGAGGGTGCTACATAGCCCAAGGCTTTCATGTGGAACTTGAGCCTAGCCTGAGGGAGATGGGGGGAAGTTGAGGCCCACTGAGGGCCAAAGTCACAGCCACTGGGAACAAGGCCAGTGGGACATAGCAACTGGTAGGTGCAACCTCATCTGATTCTAGCAGTTCTAAAACACTACCTAAGGGCCTAAGTCAGCAGCCCAGGGCAGCCTCTTTTACAAGCCTAAGCAGTTCAGACTTGTGGCTGTCCATGCTCTCTGTGGGAGAGATGATGAGGTCACCTGGGGCTCCCCTGGAGAAGCTGTTGGGTCCTGGCCACAGGCCCCTAGCACCCAGGGTGCTTCCAGGAGGCTTCCCAAAGTACTCATTACAGATAGACAGGGCCAGCCACAGATGTGAATCACCCCAGAAATGCTTCAGCTGAGCATCCACCTGGGGTCCACGCAGAAGACAGGTTGATGATCAAGCTGCATGCCAGTGGCAGGGACCCAGGATGGATAGGGAGCTCTCTCTCACCTTCTCGATGGTGTCTTCCTCGGATACGTCGTATACCACACATACCACGTTCGCCTATGGGGGAGGGCAGGTGGCACAGCATTATCAGAAGCTTCATGTCCACACTGTCCCAGCACTCAAAGGCAAGCTCAGAGACCCAGGAAGCCATCCTTCTCTGGTACCCACTAGCCAGTACTCTTTGGCCATGTCATTGAGACTGGTGACATGACCAAGGACCTGCTCAAACCTCAGACAAGCCCTTCCTTGCTCATTTCTAGGCCCCAGCACTGCAGCTCCAGTCAGTCCCCTGGAGAACTCAGGAAAGACCCCCCCAAAACCTGGCACCCCAGCCCTCATCTTGGTCCTTTACTCCCGTATTACTAGGGCTGAAACAATGACGAGGACAACAGCACAAGGGATGATGAAGATAAGAAGACTGCCCGTGCGTAGCTGTGGCCTATACTCTTGCCCAGTGGTGCCCCAGAACACAGTAGAGAACACAGCAGGACAGGACAAAGCTGCAGGGGCAGCTACTCCCCAAGAGCTTGGCCCATGCACACATCTTCCAAATAACAGGCAAACAGAGAGCTGTTCAGCCTCCAGCCCTGATCACAGCATCCACCTCAGCCCAAAGGCCCAGGGTAGTGGACTGCTCTACAGGGTGGTGGTGTGGTAGGTGGCCAGGGCACAGAGCTACTTAAGGGATCACTTTGAAAGATACTGAGGTCTGTTTCCCAGTAGCCACTGGAAGAGCTAATGCTGGGTGTGGAGAGCCATGGGGCTGGCTAGTTATATGGGTAGGAGAGAGAGATGGTCCCTCTTTTCCCCAGTTCCCAGCAGGGTGTGTCACAGAAACCCCATAACTCAGTGCTGAGAGGTCACAGCAGAATTAGCAAAACTGCAGACTCCCTGAGCACCTTAATCCAATCCCTGAGAGAGATGCTCATCAGGCCTAGGAAGCGGCCTGCCCCCAGGGCCTGGACACTGATCCCCCATGCCTGACGTCCACTTCCTGAGCTCTCAGGATGCACACTGTACCTTGCGAATCTCGTCCTGGAGCTCCTCAACCGTCTGCTCAGCTTCTGGATGGAAGAGATCGCACTGCAGTCCTGCCCGAAATGTGACTCCTGGGCAGAATCCTGGGGTGGGATAGGGTGGGGAGGCTCCGCTCTACCTGAGGAATCCACGATGTGGGTGGGCACCTTCTCTGGGGTGACGTCTGCGGGAATGGTGATCTCTTCTGCACGGGGCGGGACCTGAAGCAGACCCGTCTTGAGGGTGACCCAGGAATGGAGGGAGGTCCACCCTGGGGCCTCAGTTCCCTCCTCTGCGTGACCACGGGAGGAGCGCTCAGCACCGCTGCTCTCACCTCCTCCGGGAATTCCTCGCCCACCAGTGACAGGATCAGCGACGTCTTCCCCACCTGGGCTGCGCAGGGCGACGCGGTCAGCTCCGCGCCCAAGGGCGCGCGGATACCGCCCCGTAGAAGTCGGGCTCACACCCTACCCCTGCGGCCCCGATTCCCACCCCGGGCCCGGGAGCCTACCCTCGCCCAGCAGTAGGATGCGCACGTCCCGCTTCATGGTAGCCGTCTGGAGCTACAAACCGACGCCGGCACACAACCTGCCCGCACCCCAGCCCGCAACCGGGATTCTGACCGCGCTCTCCCGGAGTCCACACTTCCGCCCCCGCCAGTGCAGCTACACTAACGAGCCGGGCAGAGCAGAGCGGCTGGGCTGCGCGGCAGCGCCACCACGTGGGCTCGCCAAGCACTGCAGGAGCTGCGCCAGCCAGAGGGGCGGGGTTTCCACCCCAGGTACGGCTCTGCACCAGCAGCTACGGGCTCAGCCATGACTGGCCCACTCCTGACAGGTCAACTCTTGAAGGTGGACAAGGAGCAGGAGGGCTGGGGTTAAGCCACAGACTAAACTCAGGCTGGGCGGGAGGGCCAGGTGGAAGGGAGTAGAAGCCTGGAGTGACCAGCAGACAATACCACAATACAATGTCCACGTTTATTTCAACTATACAGGCAGAAATATAAAAAGTACTCAAAGAGCTAATAAGCCCTTTACATTTGTTCAGGGTCTAGTTGATTTACGCACACAGTCTTGGGCCTGTTTGGTGTGGAGGGGTTGGGCCTGCCTAGCCATCCTGGCCCAGCATGAAGTCCTCCACTAACCTAGCTTCTTGACAGAGCCTTTGCCCAGGCGAGGTACCCCGTGTGACCAGCAGGGAACACCTGACCCCGGCGTCTCCACTGTGGCTCAATAGCCTGTGACCTCCCACACCAAGATCTCATTGTGGGCCGCTGTGAAGAGCAGATGGGCAGATGGGGTGAATCTGCAAAGCTGTACCCAGTCATCATGGCCAGCAAAGTCCTGTGTGGCCTCTGTCATGCAGTCCACCAACCTCAGCACACGCTCTGTAGGCAAATGACAGAGGGTGGGCCCTGTGCTTACGTCTGCAGCTCCAGGGCCCAGGAGTGCCCCTACCCATCCTGGCTGTCTCCAGGTGGCGCCAGTGCCGCTTAGGGAATTTGTGCTGAATAGCCTGTATTCTCCATGCCCAGGGCTATCTGTCGCTGGGACTGGGGCAGCAGAGCCAAGTGAGACCCTTAAGTGTTGAAGCTTGGAGCTTGCCAGGCCCCAAGCTGGACAGCTGAGTCCGTTTAGGCCCCAGTGCTGGGTGCTGCACTCACCACCCTACACTCCTTATCTCCTGACCCTACGACACTCCTGGGGCAGGTATCCTCACCCCATTTTAGAGGCAAGAAAACCCAGGGTGCAGAGGTGAGGGGCATGTCTCAGTGTGGGGCACACGTAAGTCTACTTGGCTCCACTCAAGACAAGCCAGAGTCCACATCCACCAGAACTCACCAGTGAAGCCGATGGCTATGAGGCGGGCTCCAGGGGACAGGCTCAGGGATATAGCGAAGAAAGGCAAAGGGATCTTCTCCACTACCTGTGGTCAGCAAATATGAGGCACTGGGTGGTGGCTCCCATGGCCCCAGGACCCACCCCTCCTAGCACGACAGGGGCGTGTACATGCCTGCTTTTGGTGGAGGCTGTAGAAGATCACCTCTGGATGTGGGCCGAGGCCTGTACATACCAGCAATGCCCTATCCCAGGGGCAGAAGGCAGCAAGAGAGGGCGGTGGGCAGCCTGGATCCTGAGGAGTACAGCAAGCTGTGGCAAGATGGGCAGGTACTATCCCTGCCCAAGGTGCTAGTGGGACCCTCACCTCCAGGAGGGTGGGCGCTGGGAAGCTCAGCCAGTCCACGAGCTCACAGTGGCCCCGCAGCCAGTTGGAGGCCCAGATGCTGACCCGCTGGTCTCTGCTGGCGGCCAACCACAAGTCCGTGCCCTCCACCCCGAACTCTCTATACTGCAGGGGTATAGAGAAGGTAGGTACCTCCCGACCCACTTTGCCCAATCCCCTTCCCTGCCAGCACCACCTAGATGAAGCCTTGCCGGTTCATGAGGCCACTTCACCTCCTTGTTCGTGCTCTGGATGGTGGAGATCGGGGCACCCCGGTGGTCACTCAGTACACGGAAGGTCATCCCTGTGTGGGGGCAGCTCACAGCTATAAGCCCATCCTTGTCTCCAGAGAGGATAGTCTGACCTGGGCCAGGAAAGGCTCACTCTGTTACCCTGTGAGCCCCCAGCCCAAAGGTGTGACCTGGGCCAGGTGGGGGCCCTCCTGTCATCCTGTAAGCTCCCAGCCCCTCACCATCAGCAGAGAAGAAAATGGCCATCAGTGCAGCAGGATGGGGGTGCATCTTGAGCTTCATTGCGGTTTGGGAGATGTTGAAGACACGCAGTGTGCCATCGCTATAACCTGCTGCCACGTGTTGCTGCTCTGGGTGTCCATAAGAAGTAGGGCTCCAAGCGAGGCAGAGGCAACTCTGGGGACCCCCAGTGGGGAAAGATCAGCACTCCCCTAGGGAGCAGGACAAGGGCCCAGCCCCAAGGCCACAGAGACACTGAGGCTGGAGGCAGGATGCAGCAGCCAGAGCCCTCGAGTGGACAGTCAGGGCCCCAGGATAAGGGCTCCACATACTCACAACATGCACCCCCAGCCCCGGTGCCCCAAGTACCTGGTTCAGCACCTGGAACTGGATCACCAGCTCCATGCTGGCCAAGGACCACACCCTCACACTTCCGTCATCTCCACACGTGGCACAGTGGGACTCACTGGGACTGAAGACCACCTCATTCACCTGTGGGTAGCCAGCCAGCCAACCCTATCTGAGGCTATGTGGCCTTTGGGCAGAGAGGGGACGCAGCAGGGCCATGTCGTTCTTAGGACAGTATGTGTCTCCTTCTCAAGCCTACCTGGCCACAGACATCTTCACATGGAGAAAGAAACTGTCCTGACCTCCCTCCCAAATACCCCACACAAGACCTGAGTGGAACCTGAATCGCAAGGAGCCCATAGGCCATTGAACCTGACTGTCCTCTTGCTAAGACACCAGAGAAGTGATGAAACATGTCCTTAGAGGGCTGCAAACTAAAGGCAAAGGAAGCACAAAACATACTCTGGGCCATTCCAAGGGCCTCTCCACTGGTGGTGGTGGTGGTATGGCTTTTCCTGAGATTATCATGTGTGCATTGAGGGAGAAAGCAGGCATGAGAATCAAGATTTTGGTGTGGAATATAAGGGATACAGATACCATACACCAATGAGGTGAAATACAATGGCCTGGTCCTACATTGTAAGAATTCATTATATACTTTATCTTAAGTATTAATAATTTAGCTCTGTCCAGCTGAGAAGTGATGGACTCCTCTGGGAAAAAAACAGCCAAGTCTGGTCCTGAGGGGAACTGCAGAGGGAGAGCCTGGACCTTGTCATTCCACATGAGCGGGAAATCACCAGTGACTATAAGTTCAAGGACTCAGAATTCAAACGCCCTGCCCTGATGGACAGATCAAAATCATGTGTTCTGATTGTACAATGGAACAGTATTTGGTAATAAAAAGGAGTGAAGCACTGATACCAACTGATACAACACAGATTAACCTTGAGAACATGATGCTCAGTGAGAGAAGCCAGGCAAAAAGGACCACAATGTGTGATTCCAAGGCAAATCCAGAGCTGTTAGTGGTTGTCAGCAAAAGGGTAAAGGGCGGAGGAGTGAGTACTAACAAGTATGGGGTTTCCTTTTGGGATGATGAAAATGCTCTAAAACTGACTGTGGCGATGGTTGCACAATTCTATGAATATACTGAAAAACCACTGACTTTAAATGGCTGAGGTGTATGTTGAGTAAATTACCCCAACATAAAGCTGTTACCAGAAAACAGGTAAACTGTTTAATCATCACTCCTCTCAAATATTATTTCTTTGATGGCTATCGTTATCTTCAAACAAATACATATGTAAATTAAAAAACAAAAAAAGGACTCAGTAACCAACTCAAAGAATTTGCCACTGGCTGAAGCCAGGGCTCTGTGAGCAGTGACCTCAGGGAGGCCCAGCCCACATGTCGACCCACTAGCTCTAGACTTCAAAAGTAAATGCATTGGCCCTTGGCAGAACCAACCAACACTCAGAAACCTGGTCTATAAGAGAGAATCAGGTACCCTGCTGTTCCTGCCCTAGCTCTACCTGAGGAAACCCAACATTCATAAGGCCAGTCCTCTCTCCTGGAAGAACATTAGACTATTGCTACCTGCAACTCCACTGAGGTGACAGGTCACTATGGACAAGAGCAGCACTGAAAGGCAAGCAGCCCCATGTGCTTCCTCACTGGAGACACAGCTCACTCACCCAGAAAGACCTATGGGACTGTTACATCCAAACCAACCAGACCTGGGGAACACGGGTGCGGAAAGGCAGGTCCAACCCTGTTCTGTGGGAGGCTCTGGGATGGATTAGCAGGTTTCTTCACCAAGTAAGTTACAAGAAAAAAAAAAGCAGCAGAGGAGAGGAAGGACCGAGAAGAGGCAAGGT
The DNA here is from genome assembly GCA_000465285.1 of Eidolon helvum. Taxonomy (NCBI): domain Eukaryota; kingdom Metazoa; phylum Chordata; class Mammalia; order Chiroptera; family Pteropodidae; genus Eidolon; species Eidolon helvum. Next base: position 17,056 of record KE769119.1, read on the forward strand.
CTGTGGTGCTGACGCAATTGGACATTACGTGGACTATGTCCACATGGAATGAGCATGAACCTAGGTGTACGTACTCCTTACCTTGAGAATCTGAAATGTTTACATGTGAATCAATCTAACAGCTGGGCTTGTACTGGGAACAATGAGGAGGGGGGACGGACAGAGGGGAGTGAATATGGGGCTCACAGCCCTGCCTCTGTCCAGGACAGAAACCCCCACAGACGTCTTCAACAGCAAGCCGGTGGCCTGGCAGCCTCACCTTGCTCCTGTGGCCACTGATGAGGCGGGTGCTGGTGCCCTCAGCCCAGCTGACATACCAGAGCGTGCCCGCCGTGGTACCTACTACGCCCATGTCCATGCTGTCGTGGAAGACGGCGCTCACAATGGCCCCATCCAGGGTCAGCTCGCGCTCCATGAACACAGAGCTAGAACTGGAGGAGAATAGTAGGTCACGAGGGTGGCAACAACAGTCCTAGGAGCCTCATGCTTCTAGGGTATGTCCCCGTCCTTAGGCTCTAGCCTCACTCAAGCATGTCCCCATGGAGGGCAGGCCCTTTTGGCGATGGAGAGCTAGCCTGTAGCACTGATCAAGGACACTGGCTTCTTGATTCAGAGGCTCACCTGGCACCCGAGCCCTTGCGCCTCAGCTCTGGCACAGCTCCCACGGCCCACAGGCGCAGGCGCCTGGTGTTGCTGCCACTAACTAACCGTGAACCCGAACACAGCAGCACTCCTAGGAGACAGAAAGTAGCATGAGCTGTTTCTCCTGATACCTAGGACTCAAGACAGAGTCCTACTGTCCCACCACCAGAGCTCCCAGGGAGAGGCCAAGCCCCTAGATGAAGGGGGCTACAGGGGCTCCTCAGGCACTAACCGATCTCACCGTTGTCTGCCCCCCAGGCCAGGAAGCAGCGTCGGGCATGGGTGTCCCAGACACAGATCTGGCCAGCATTGGAGCCGCAGTACAGCAGGGGCTCAGCCCCATAGCACAGTGAGGTCAGCTCACCTGCTCCCACTGCTTCAGGGATGGGCTCTTGGTGCACCTGGAAGGGCACAAAGGCAGTGAGGGTCAGTGATGTCCCAGGGCCCAGCCAGACCCCATCCTCCAAAACCACTTCTGAATCCCAGTACCTGGAGATTGATGTCGGACCCGCAATGCTGCATGAGCCACAAGGTGAGGGCACCCTGGCCCACACAGGCAAGCTCACTAGTGTCCCAGGGGTTGAAAGCCACACCATGCACTGGCTTGAGGAGGTGGGTGGAGGACACCAGCTCGTAGGTGGCCGTGCTCCACAAGGCCAGGGTGCAGTCCCCATAGTCCCCTGGGGAAATGCATGGTGGTCATGTCAGCTGCCCAGGGGACTCAGGACAGGCAGGAGAGTCCAGAGGCCACTGCCCTCTGCCCCCTACCCCCACACAGCTGACCCAGTGTAACAAGGAGCCTGTCATCCACTGAGAAAGCTAGGGCTTGCACGGCAGTGCAGTGATGAGAAAGCAGCTGCTGGCAAGAACCCCCAGGTACGTCCCAGACTCGGATCTGGCAGTAGGAGGTGGAGTCACCTCGGCCTGAGGCAGAGGCCAGGACCTGGTGGGCATGCAGAGAGGTCAGTGGGACAGGGGCAGTCCAGGGCCCACCCTGTGATGTGCACTATAGCCCCGGGTAAGGATGGACACCTGGGCGTCATGACTGAGGGCCAGTGTGGAGATCTCCTCAGGGTGGCCGAACCAGTGCTGCTGGGCGCCAGAGTGCAAGTCTTCCACCACCACCAGGCGGCCGCATGTGTAAGCAAAGAAGCCTATAGGCAGGGAGAGTGCCTCAGAGCTGCTCAGCTGTAGCCCTGTCATCCTTTCCATCAATTTCAACAGCCAAAGGGGACACGCTGAGCCTCCCAGGAAACTGCTCAGAAGAGGTACAGGGAACATGGGCTAGAGCACCAGGAGGTGTGACAAGACACACCACTTCTCAGTCTCAACCACTCTCCATGCTGGTTCTCACCTCCCCTCCTGGACCTTGGCCTGGGATGGACAGAGCTGGGCCCTGCCCTATAGCTTCTGGGCCAGGAGCCAAAGGGGGCTGTGACACCTACCTGTGTCTGGCCTCCAGATCATGTTGGCCCGCCCATTCCCGTTATAGCCCACAACAGTCTTCAAATGCAGCAGCTCGTCTCCAGCAGCGGGGAAGGAGATATTCTGTGAGGAAGTGGCACAAGGACGCTGGTGTGCAGCATAGCACCTAGCTACCCCTCCACTACCTCAGACTGTGCCACATCAGGCTGGGGCCTGGGACAGAGCTGCTCCTGGAATGGGACAAATGACAGGAGTGTGGGCCCCAAAGCCTTCACATGGGAGACCAACCAGGGATGGGAGCTGAATGCAGATAGGGAGGCAGGAGTGGGAGATGTGGGGAGGCCAGGAAGGAGTGGCAAGACCCAGGGGACTTTCAGCAACAGGGCAAGCGAGGAGGTGGAGTGGGGGCGGGAGGAAGCCAGAACCATGGGATGGGGATGGTAAACTCGGCAGAATACTGCCCAGATCCAGTCTATCAGTATGACAGTGAGAACACGGGGTGAAGGGTGGAGAAGTACCCATGGGGTGACTGCTGCCAACACCTGGACAGCTTTGGGAGCAGCCCCAAGGAGACCCCAGGGAACCTTGTGTACTGGGGTGTCCACCTGTGGCAGGGGCTGTAAGGACCCAACCCTCAGCCAACCTTGGCCATCTGGGAGGTCTTATAGCGTGCTGTGAAGTGCTTGTAGGAGTCTGGACGAACAGCAGGCTGGGCCCTGGCTCTCCTGGTGCTTTGGGCACCTGGCAAGGAGAAGAAAGAGGCGACAGGATGTCAAACCACACACCACAACAATTCAGACCTCTCCCTACATACAGGTCATCTGACCCTGGCTGAACAAAAAAAGTACCTGACCCAAGACACACGTTCAGGGTCAGAAGATGCAGATAAGCTATATCCCACCACTTGTCTGGCCTGGCAGGGGCCTCAGGCTCATCCGTTTGCCCTGTAGGTGACCAGGCCTCGTCTCATGGGGCAAATCCCAATCTGTTAACCAGCCAGGGCTGCCTTAGGCCACCTGGGGCCCACGGGCACCTGAATCTGGGCTAAGGCCAGGTCATGAGTGTCCTCACCCTACCCTGCTTACTGGGCCAGCCAAAGGTGTGAGACAGCATGCCAAAGCTACAAAGGCCGCCTGCAGCCCCCCAGGCCCCGTCTCCAGCCCCATAGGCCTCCTTCTGCACCAGCACGGGTGGGCCTGAGGTCTGGTGGAGCTCCTCAGCGCCATGGCTCTCCTCAGAGGGTCCTTCATCATCTAACACAGAAAATGTGCCTGGGGATGGGGGAGAGAGACAGTGAGAGGAGGGCAGAGCCCCCTGAATCTCTACCCTTCCCCATAGGTCTGGAGCAGCACCCAGGCATGCCAGATGGGAGCAGTACACACATGTCCACCCAAGTACTCCTGGGACCCCTGCCCTTACCATCACTGCCCTCAGAGGGCCCAGCACAAATGCCCAGCCAGGGTGGGGGTGTCTGGGATGGCACGGGCACCTGCTGCCGGGGAAGCCCATTGGCCCCAGACACTGGGTCCTCCAGCTGTCTTGCATTGAAGCCTGAGAACAGAAAAAGCTGAACTATGTTCAGGGCCTAAGGAAGACAAAGTGCATAGGGGAAGGTGTGCCTAGTCCCCATCCTCCACTCTGCACTGGGATCCCGGGACAGGAAGTGGCACCATGCCACCCACAGTGGCTACAGTGCCACCACAGTGGCTACAGTGCCACCACCAGATGTCACCATAGACTTCCATCATGGTAGGACCACTCACCAGCATCACAGGTCAGGGGGGCTCCAGGCGAGCCTTGGATACTGCAGAGGCAATAAGAGAGGGTGTCACGGGGGAGGGTGCAGCAAAAGGCTCAACAGATTCTGGTCAAGGGGAGGCACTTGCCTTCCTGAGGATGACTTCTCAGGGAGGGCCAGGATGTCCCAGAGGAAGATGGCATCACCCACGCTAAGGAGCTGCTGCTGGTCGGGAGTGAAGGCCACAGCCTGCACAGGCTCTGAGTGGCCAATGTATACCTGGGGGCAGCACATATCACAGACAGAGACCCCTGAGGCCTGGCTGAACTGTTCTTCCACACCTGGGCCTGGCCAAACTGGTGACTGGGCAAAGACACCCTCATGTGGTATCACACTTGGTGTGTTGTCCTCTACCCTCTTTCTCACCTGCCCACCTGAGCCCACCTCTGGCACACACCTGGCAGTCAGGGCCAGTCTTCACTGAGTAGTCCCACACCTTGATGGCTCGGTCAGCAGCTGTCAGCAGGAAGCGAGCATCGCCACTGAGAGCCAGAGAGGGGCAGGCCATGGGGTAGACGCCAGACAACTGCAAGAGAATGTTCTCGTGGGAGAAGATTGAAAAACATGGGTTCCCTAGACTGGGGAAACCTCCCTTCTCAAAAAATACACCTCTCAGGACTGGCAGGCAGTTCAGAACCTCTCCTCCTCAGGACACTGGAGACACCAATGTCAGAGCCCAGAGGGCAGGAGAGGCCAAGCCGCTGGCCAAGGCCCTGGGCTCACCTCCCGGACCACGCGGCCTGAAGTGGAGTCCAGCACCACAACCTTGTTGGACGATGTGGACACCAGCAGGTGGCTAGGGGGTGCAGGACCGAAGCAGAGGGCGACAGCTGAGTCCAGGCGGCTGCTGCCCACATCCAGAGTACTGATATCAACCTGCAGCAACTAGAGGATGGCAACAAGTAGCCACCAGCCATGACCCCTGGTCAGAGCTTGAGTCCCCAGAGCCAGGGCACAGGAGGCAGGCGGCCCCCTCACACATACAACCCTTCCTACCCGGCCCTTGCTGGGCATCTGTGTCCTCTGCGCCTGAGAGTAGCAGAATCTGAGTCCTCTCTGCAGTGAGCATGGCCTTCCACCCGCCCCCTTGATGCTCTTGCTCTCCACATTAGGCCAAGAAGAGCCCATTCCTCCCCTCCATCCCGTCTTCATAGAATCCAGAGGAGTCATTCGACAGCAAGTCAGGGTATCCATGGAGTCTGACAGGCAGGCTGGTGCAGCCCCACCCACAGTGGACACACAGAGGGTTCTGGCTGACTCACATTATCCAGTGAAGATGCATCCATAATGGTCACTGTGTACTTAGACGGACCAACGAAGGCCAGCAGGTGGCTGTCCCCACTAACTGTCAGGGCGTTGGGACTCAAGCAGGTATCCTGGCACACCACATTAGCTGCCGACATCATGGGGGCAGGTAGTCAGCTAGGTGTGGAGGGGTACCCAGAGCAGACACAAACCTGCCCACGACTGCAGGAACCAGCCCAGGGGCCTGGGCATCAGAGTACCAAGACACCCCGGGCCCCAGGAACTAGCAGGATAACGGGTTCTCCTGAGCCAGGAGAGATCCCCAAGCGACCAGCTGGCTGGCCCAAGTTATGGTGGCCACAGGAGGGGCAGATGCCTTTGGGTGGGCTAACCCTCTGCTGGTCGGGTGCTCAGGTTGTTCTCCTGGAATGAGGCAGGCACAGACCCCCTCCGACCTTCAGTTTTGAGTAGCTGGTGTACCCTAAAGCCACAATTGCCCTGGGGGTCTAGGTAGAGGCCACAGAAGGCAATTTACTAGTTAGTGACACTAGGCAAGCCCCACCCCCACAGGAACCTGAAGATGGAAAGCTTGGAAGGTTGGGTTGGGGCCGGGCATGGGGGCCTGACCTGCCACATGCAGGACTCGAGAACAGGTGCTGACACAGTGGTACTGGCTCAGGGTGCCCTGAGAGCAGGTGCTGAACAGAAGGCTGCCATCAGGGCTGGCAACCAGGCCGGTGATGGCTCCTCGGTGACACCTGTACCATACAGGGATGCCTGCTACCTTGTCCCTGAGCTGCACCATCCCAAACCTCCCATAGCTGGGCCTGGCCGAGTCCCCAAGGGGCAGCAGAGGACAAGAGTTTCTTGTGGACAGCCCTACCCTACTCAGGTACCCACACATCCCAGGGGACCCACAAGCTTCCACCATGGGCATCTATGGGGCCAGGGACCAGCAGGGTACCCACCTGTGCTCCGCCAGGACCTCGGCAGCCTCCAGGCTGAAGGAGCGGATGGCTCCACTGCTGAAGCCACAGAAGAAGGTTGGCTGCATGGGGTGGAAGGCGATTGCACACGGGGCCTCCTCAGGTGACGTGAAATCATAGAGCTGGAGGATAGAGACAGGCAGGGTGGGGGCTGTCAGATGACTACAAGAACCTGAGAGATAGTCTCTCCTTAGGTTCCTGAACCCACAGACCCCAAATAGAGGCTAAAGGACCAAGGGTACCACAGGCCCTCTCTATCCATTCCCCACCTGCCTGGGCCCTGCCCCCCAGGCCTCAGTGTAGCCTGTGGCCCTCCAGTCCCTTCATCCAGGCCACCACCTACCTGCTGCAGGGTTGCCAGGTCCCAGATACGGACAGTGTGGTCCCGGGAAACAGTGGCCAGCTGCCCCCGGCTGCACTCAGTGGCAAGGGCCAGCACCAGGGCAGTGTGGGAACGCATCAGCACACTGTACTCCCGGGACGGTATGTCCAGGAAGCCCAGGTGGCCCGAAGAAGTGGTAGATAGTACATGCAGGCCATCAGGGCTGAGGCGGACTGAGCTGATGGGGCCCTCGTGCTCTGCAGGGTAGGCAAGTGATCCCCCAGGCCTGAATCAGGTTGGGCCAGGCACCAGGGCAAGCTGGCTACATCCAGGCTACACCTCCCTCCCAGCCCCACAGGACATAAACCTAGTCCTTTCTTTGCTGCTCAGAGCCCCATTTTCCCATGGACAGGGACAGGCGGCTCCCCCATGACCACCCACTCCTGGGCTCAGCAACGATGGTGCTCAGGCTCCAGACGCAGCCTCTCAGAGCCCCATGACTGCCAATCAGCCCAAGGATGGCCCAAGGTCATGGCCCTCCCTTGGTGACCACGGTAGTGAGGTGCTGTCTGGGCCCCACCTGCCTCCAAGAGCACAGAGGAGAAGTCCAGGGGCCAGAGGCGCAGGTAGCCATCCTCAGAGCCCACAGCACATGCAGCCTGGGAGACACTGAGGCTACTGATGGCGATGCCAGGACCTGGGGGAAAGGAAGCATCAGCGAAAGCATCAGGGCTGGTCCCCCAACATAGTGAGGGCCACATACCTGAACTGAAGGTCTGCTTCTGTGGGAGGGGGCTGCCAGGGGTCTGCATGGGCAGAAGACAGCGAGTGTGCCGCACAGCCATGCGCTGATGGTCGATCTCCAGGATGTGGCCACTGCGGCTGCACACATAGCTGCCCAGGAAGGTAACAAGTGAGGGCCGAAGAGGCAGGCACAGAGGGACCCAGCTGGTTAAGGTAAAAGGGCTGTACTCACAGTTTGCAGCTGTCCTGGGCCTGCCCAAAGGCCAAATCAGTGAACTC
>KE769119.1:31252-48302 GCA_000465285.1 Eidolon helvum
GAAAGGGCCAGTCAGTCTGAGCCTAGCCCCCTATCCCCCTAGGGCCTGGTGGCCACTCTGGACCCCAGCCCAGAAGTGGGAATGGGCAGTCCGCTGGATGGTCACAAGACAAACAGGCAAAGAGCCCAGGAAGAGCCCAGCCCTCTGGCAGCTTCGAGTCAGGTTACAGTGGGGAAGACCAGTGGCCCAGGTCGCACACTTAAGCCTCCACACTACCTTCGGACACAAAGCGGACATTCTCCTCGTGGGCCAGCGTGTAGGTCTCCTGGGTCCCCTCGATGGATGGGGATGTGGTGGGGGGCCGCCGGCCATTCACCCGATTGAACACGAGCCTTGGCCCCGGACTGCGGAAAGGGGAGGAGATGGTTGGTGACTGTTCCAAGCCCAGGTGCTGCCTGGCACAGTTCTAGGAGCAGCCTCAGGCCACACCCACCACCCCTAAGCTAGATGGTCCTGACCAGGCCCAGCCTCAGTACTTCCCTGAACCTCAGGGCAGCTGTGTGCTGCATCAAGTGGTCAAGGCCTCTCTTCTGCAGGCCCAAGCCCCCAGCAGCTCAGCTCACACCTGCAGCCCCTAGCCCTGAGGCACGCCTGTGACTTCTGGCCAGTGGGGCCCCCAGTTGTCTGTACCCCAGGTCCCCAGCAGGGATCCATGCTCAAGGCATGAAGGTGCCCCTCCAAGGGTCTCTCAGGGATCCCCCCACCACCTACTTCCCCTGGACTGGCCAGGCCTCCAACAGCCTGGGTTCTAACTGGAGCCATGACCAGGTCACTCTGTCCCAACCCCACCCTCCAGGCGCAGTTCTTGGCTATATTCTCCCCACAGAAGCCTCTCCATCTTGCCGACGGCTCAGTGCGGGAAGGACCCAGACAAGAGCCCAGTGGTCTCTGCTCCAGGTCCCAAGGGATGGTACCCAGTGTCTGGTGAGCCATCCTACATGGGGAGGGTGTGACTACAACCCTGGCCCATCTTTGTAGGCCCAGGTGAGGGCAACACTCTTGCCCATGGGGGTGGGAATGCTGAGGAGATGGACACCAGGTGCTGGAGCTCAGCCTGGTAAGTATGCCGTATCTAGAGGGCCACTGGGCCCATCCCAGCCAGCTGGGCCCAGGGCAGTGATGGGCCGTGGAGGGAGCAGGGCCGCACCTACAGCAGGAGGTGGGAGCCGGGAGTCCTGGGCTGCACGTGCCACTCCGCCAGGCACTCGCCTGCTCGCAATCCTGGGCTCAGGTGCCCCACCGCCGCTCGGACTTCCTCCTCGGTCGAGAAGGGAACTAAAATAAAGAGGAGCGTCTTGAGGGGCACCGGTCCCGCCAGCTCTGGGCCACAGGGAAACTAGAGGGGCAGGGCTCCTCCCAGTCTGAGCTTCACAAACCAAAAGGTATGACTCAGACAGCCCCTCGCCTGCCACACCTCCACCCCACACCCTGCAAGACAGCAAGCTCCAGGAAAGTTGCAGGCTAGACATCGAAGAAGGAAAGAAAGAAAGGAATTGTAGCCCAGGGTTGTGGATCATAGGGACCAAGATGGTAGCTGGCACCTGCCTGCCCCTCCAGCCTGGCTGCTCCCTGCCAGCAGTACTGTGGTTACATAAGGGTGCTCCATAGGCCCTCTGGGGGAAAGGGCACATGCTCCCATGTGCTTGTGTTCCTGTGGATAAAGGCCACCTTGTGCCCGCTTCCCAGGGATGCTGCCCAAAGCCAAGCTCCAGTCCATAGTACCAGAGTCCCTGCTCAGAGCCCATATGGGCATCCTCTCACCTGATCCCCTCCACTACCCCAAGGTAGACCCCATACCATTTCTCAGCCCAGGAACCTGGGCTCAAGAGGGAAGTGACTTGTCCAAAGTCACAAGCTGTGAGTGGGTAGCAGTATCAGGACTTGACTCCATTATCTGTCTGGCTTCAAAGCCCACAGCTCAATATAGCTCCCAGGCACCTCCCCCACCCACCTGTGTGTCTCTCTGCCCCTGCATATATGGTGGTCACATCACCCCATCTTATCTTCTCCCCAATAGTTGATAATACCTCCATTGATCTTATTTTGTCTCCTGTCTGTCTCTGCCTGGGAGGGAGAACTTGTCAGAGGCATAGACACATGTGGCCTATTTAGCACCACAGGCAGTGCCCAGACCCATGCCTGGCCAGAACCCAAGCCCCTCGGTTATACAGGGGGGTCAGACAATGAGCATCTGTGGAGCACCAGGCATACAGACTACAGCACTGACCCAGACACTCCCTTCCTCCTGGGCAAGTTGGGGTCAGGGATACAGGGTGGTGAAAAGGCACTGCAGAGAAAAACAGCAGAGAAGGTGGACAGGAAGTCTCAGTGGAGCAACTTTAGAGGGTGGGCCCTTGAGAATATGTGGGAGCAGGAGTAGCTGCTCCTCCAGGTATTGAAAAGCTGGCTACTCTGGCCTATCAGTGGGGGCCTTTCAAGGCCACAGGGACTGGGAGGGGGCGGCTCAAGGAAGGGGGAATGACCAAGGAGGGAAGGGAAGCCGGCACAGCCAGCACATGATCTGCCTGCTCAGCACTCTTCTGCACCCAGTAGGACATAGTGTCATCCTGTGTGGCCAGCCCTGCTCCCTCAGGCCAGGCTTGTCAGCACCACATTGACCCTGGACCTGGCAGGCCCACAGTGTGCCTAGCTGGCTCAGGGCATGCTGAAGACAAAGGTGAGGCCTCCTAGGTGTTTTAAGGGCTCTGTATTATCTTTCCTATGTCTTTCCTCAGCACCCTCAACCCTGCCACAGATGCACCTTGCCTTCCCCAGCAACGGGTCCATGGAGAGGAAGATAAGTTTCTCCAGGTAAGAGAATGGGGAGGACCCTGGGCCACTCCAGCTCCAAGCTCCATGACTGGGTGACCAGTAGTAGCTACACACTTTTGCCTCGTTTCTGAGGTAAGGAAGCTGTGAAGTCTAAGGCCCAGGTGACAAGGCACTGTCACAACACAGCCTGGGTCCCAGAGAGCATCCCTGAAGACTCACTAACGTCCCTCCCCAGGAGCACCTGTGGCTGGCCTAGGATCCAGCCCTAGAGTGTCAATATGCCCCCAGCAAGAAGCCCCTGGGAACTTAGCCCAGAAGGGTACCCACAGGCTGCCTCCACCTGTGGTATCTGAGGCCTATAACTGAAAGGGAGAAGCAGGCTGAACCTCCCCCCTTTCCCCCCACAAGCACAATCTCCTGACCTCCTGGCTGACCTTGAAGGTTGTTTGTCCTCAACTTGAGAAGTCTCCCTCGCCAGCAACCTCCTCCTCAGGCCCTCCTCAACACTCCAAGGGTCTGAGTCTGCTGCCCCAACTCCCCCTCAGCCTATGTGAGCCTAGACCAAAGCCCTGGGCCCAGGAAATGCATAGACTACCTTAAGTCGAGGCCAGGGCTTAAGCCAAAAATGTATAAGGTTCAGACCTGGGGGAGGAAGATTTGATCTCCAGGTTACAGTACTGTGGAGGCCAAAGTGTCCCAGACTGAGCCTCCCATGGCCTCAGGTTCTTGGCACCAACAAACCTGCTGGTCAGAAAAGGCAGAAAACTGCAGGCTCCAGTTAGCCCTGAGCATCTGCGGCCTCCAGCGCTCCGTCAGGGTGTCTGGGATGAAGGGCAGAGGAGGGCAGTGGACTGGTAGGGCCAGAGGGAACCACGTGCACCTCTCCCCCACCATGCTTTGCAAGCACGGGGTTTGCCGCTGCCAGGGACAGGAGGCCTTGAGGGCCAGCGCCCTAACCACCTAGGAGAGCAAATCGCGAGCAGCTAGCTTCAAACCTTGGCCTCGGAGCTCAAGGTCGCCCAGGCATCTGACTCAGATGCCTGGAACCCCTCTAACCATGAAGCTGTTCGGATTCTCCCTACTCGGGGCCCTCAGGGCCATTAGTGTGGGCGTCCAAACATATCGGGCCTAGCTCCCTTCAACTCAGCCAGGTGCCAGGTGAGGCGGAAGCGCGGAGCTGCAGGGGTCAGAGCCGCCGGCGCCTGCATGGGAGGACGTGGGCGGGGTCTCCGCGCCCCGCCCCTTCACGCCCGCCCTCTTTGGAACATGTGGCCTAGTCCCTGCTAACCTTTCCCCAAGGTCACCCTCCCGGCCCTACGGGGGCCGGTGGGGGAGGGGAGGTCCGGGCTCCAGTGGGGCCGCGCGCGTCTCACCTCGACAGGGACCAGGGTCCTGGTGGCTGCGCCGGCGGGGGCGGGGGGGGGGGGGGGGGGGGGGGCGGCCCGGGGGGGGGGGGGGAGGGGGGGGGCGGGGCCTGCCGGCATTTCAGGAGCTCGCCGAGCCTGCTCTCCACTTGCTGCTGCGTGGGCCCTGCGAGTACATAGAAAGCACGTCAGACGCCGTTGCGCCGGGACCTTGGTGTGTCCCGGCGCGCAGACCCCCCTATCTGGCCGTGCCCGCCGCCCGCCCCTGTGCACCTGTGCGGCGCTGCGCGACCAGCTTGCTGGGCCCCTTGGTGATGGTGTACATGGTGCGGAGGGGCCGCCCCGCGCACTGCTCGAACGCACGCTCTCGCCTCCCTGCCCGCCAGCCCGCGGCCAGGTCCCGCGCCCTCTGCTTAGGATCGCGCTAGGCGGGCGCCAAGGACGCTGCCCCTTTAACAGGCAGCCCAACGCGGCGTGGAAGGGGCGGGTCCGTTACACGCCCCCGGCCCTTAAAGGGCCCGCACGGCTCGGGATGGCCCGGGGGCACGCGGCGGGGGCGGTGCTCCAGTTCCTTGGGAGACTCACCCCACCCTGCGCGGCGAGGCCGGGGCGGTACCTGCTGGAACCAGCGCTCCGCCCCACTGGCCCAAGACGAAGGCAGAGGTAGTGTCTTCAGGCCTGGGGCTCACGTTCGTCGCGCTGCCACGAGGCCAGGTGAGCTATGGGGCACCCAGAGCATTGCCGAGGCTCTGGCCCAAGGTGCCTGCCGGATCAACGGTGATGTCCCAAGGAGCCAACACCCCTGCCATTGACAGGCGCTGGGGTGCTCTGTGCGCACCCTGTAAACGGTGCTCCCACTTTTGTCAGTGGCCTCAGCCAGCATTCCTGGTGGGTCGGGCCAGTGTGAGGGGTTCCTCTTGACCTGGGTCTTTGGACTGAGGGGATCGGAGTCGAGAAAAAGGGATCAGCTCCCTGGGTTTGTGCAAAGACTTGAGGACACCCTGGGAATCTCCCACCCCAGGAGACAATAGCAGTGGGTACATTCTGTTCTGCATCTTAGCCTCCCATGCCCAAGTGCATCCTTAGCTCCAGGGAGGGGGTGGCTACTTACCAATACAGGAACAATGTGGGGATGGGTGGGATGTGGGAAGAAAAAAGGTGAGACAGCCCAGCTTGCCAGTCTCTTGTGTAGGAGAGAGCTGTCGCTGCCCCGCTTCCCCACCTCCAACCACCACCCCCGCCCCCAAACTCTCCCAGGCAGTGATGTCTGCTACAAGACCCACTGTACTGACAGTGCCTTAAAGCTCATCTGTGACTTCCAGGGTGCCTGGAACCAGGCCTGCCCAGAGCAGGTGGGCACACTTGGTAGCTGCATCTAGGAGGGCTGTACCCTACAGGATTTCTTTTGAGAATCAGACAAAGGTGCCCTTCCTCTCAGTTCACAGGCTATTCAGGGCTGCCCTAGGCTGTAGGTTGGAGGGTTCTGGCATGAGGAGGGAGAACCACAGCACTCTGGGTTTGTGAGCCTGAGGGCCTAGAGACACCCCGTCATCTTCCATTTGGTTGAGTTCAATCCTTAACAGCCTACCACCCAAGAAAACAAACTTTATCCACAGGTGCCCAGGAGTTGTGGAATCTGTCCCTAGGCTTGCGTGACCACCTTGGGCCCTCAGGGCTCCTGCACTGCTCTCACAAATGGCACCAGGGCAAGCAAGGGGTATCCAGTGGGGCCTTGTCTCCACTGCTGCCCCAGGGGGCTTGCCCTCAGCACAATGAACCAGTGGGTTCCTGGAATAAACCCAACCTCCTCCCCCCATAACCCACCTTCAGAGTAGAATGGCCTGAAGCCTCCCACCCAGGCAAGGCTGAGAGGCCAGAGCAGACATCAAGCAGAGACTGCAACAGGGAGAGGAGTGAGAGGTGGCTCCTGGCTGAGGCGGGGTAGGGGGAGGGGGTTGGCAAGGGTCCAGCAAGAGGAACCTCCACCCTACCTGGTCTGTGCTGTGGCCCTCCCCAGCTACCCCATGTGCTTATGTGGGGTGACCAGGCCTGCTCAGGGTCCCTCAGGAAAGCTTGCATCCCAGGGGTTGTTGGGCTGTCTTCTCATGTGCCCCAACACATAGCGCCTTGGCTTTGCATCCTGTCCTAAGCAAGGCTGAAATACAAATGCCCCCCTCCCATCTGCTTCCTTTGCAGGTGGGTCAGGCTGGGCTAGGCCTGTGACCCTGAGAGGCGAGAGGGGGCCCAGATCCCAAACAAGAGCATGTCCAGGGAATCCAGGCCCTGTTTCCATATCTGTGGTGCCTATATGTCCCCTTGAGCAGCATCAAGGCCAGCATGATCCTGCATCATCTGTGCTGGCTGCCCTGGCCTTTCTGGTGGTCTTATGCATGATGCTCACTCACACTCTGGGGAAACAGCACAGGGTGAGGGATCTGAGTGGGGGCTGTATCCTGAGGGTTTGTGTTCCTAGCAGAGGGAGCAAAGCCCTGCATTGCGGGGGGGGGGGGGGGGGGGGGGGGGGGGGAAAGCCCCCCCCCCGCAAACAAACCATGTTTGGGGGCCTCGGCCCCCCCGGNGAGCTCCTGCTCCCCAGGCACCCCACAGGCTGGCCCAGGTGAGGGGAAGGACAGCGCTTATTGATAAGTAGACAGGCCTGGCCTTTGCTTAAACCTTCCAGTGGCCAAGACCCCAAGCTCTAATGTCCTGGCCCTGCCCATAGGCCTTGTCTGAGGTCAAAGATTGAGTCCAGAGCCCTGGGAAGGGCCCAGGAGAGAGCAGCCCAACTGGAATGGTTATGACAGAGGGGAGGGGAGGGAGTGCAGGACAAGCAGGGTGCTGGAGAGGTTGGAGGGGTGGTAGGGTGGAAGAGCCCAGTGGTTTTTTCCAAGAAACACTGAACCAAGAGAGCAGGGGGAACAGAAAGGAAGAAGGCCAAGTTGTGAGGGGCACCTGCCAGGGCAGCCTGGCCTTCCCCCAAGGGACCTTACCAGCCTTACAGCTTCCAGGACCCAACTATGAGCACTATACCAGCCCTGGCCTAGGAATGGAGCCAAGGGGCATGGGATGGGCCCAGCCAGAGCTCCCAAGAGTTCAGCTTGTTTCTCCTGGACAGGCAGGAAACCCAGTCAGCACAAGGTTCTTCCCCCAAGCCGCCTTGGCCTTCCCATGTGGAGGGACTGTTCAATGACGTGACTGCTTTGGGACCCTCAAGCTAGATCTAGCCAGAACAGAGATGGCATCTCACAAATCCCCTCAGAGACTGTCAGATTAACACCCCGTCTCCCACCCCAGGTGTGCTGGTTTGTGCTGGTTTCTGGAACAGGCCATTGCCCTTCTCTAGGCAACCATATAACACATTTTTCCCTTATCTGGGAGTGGGCATGACCCAATACCCCCATCCATCTTGCCCTGCCCTACTCTTAACGCCTGCGGTGTCATCTTGCCACCACCCAAGACACACCTCTTATGTAAGTTTCCTTAATAAACTCTTGATGGAATGATAGAGTTGTCAACTTCTTTCTTTGTTCTCTTGGCCCAGGAAATTTTACCTAACACCCTGGATCACACAATCCATGATAGCAGGTCGGCCTGCGAGGGCCCTGCAGAGGCAGCATTTTGCAGCCAACAACATTCTCATTATTGGAGAGGTTAGGAACCCACCCTGGGGGTCTTGAGGCTGGGACCAAAGGGAGGAGCCTCACCCAACAAGCAGAAAAAAATGGTTGTTAGGGTAAGAAAAAGCCTGTACATCACAGACCCCATTCATCATAATAAAAACAAGTACTGCTTTTCTCTTTAAAAAGGCTCTAGACGCAAAACTAAAATTTTACATAAAAGAAAGAAGCTAGTTTTCAGTCATCCTCAATCACTTAACAGATCTGAAATCCATACCCTCACAAACCCAGACTGGAAGATGAGCTTCTGCCCATGGATGGGTGCTCCCACATCACTGCCCAGCTTGTAGGGATCATTTGGCCCATTCCCAAACCAAGTGCAGTGGGTTGAATGGTGATCCCCAAAAGATATGTGCACCTAGAATGTGACCTTAGGCAAAGATTTTGAGATAAGGTCATCCTGGATTAGGATGGGCCATAAATCCAATGAGTGTCACTGTAAGAGAAAAGAGATGGGTATTTGGTCACAGAGACACACAGAGGAGAGGGCCAGGTGAAGATGGAGGCAGAGACTGGAGTGAGGTGACTGCAAGCCCAGGAAAACCTGAAGCCCCCAAGAGCAGGAGCAGTAAGGAAAAAGCTTCCTGTGGACTTTGAAGGAACTGACACCTTTATTTTGGACTTTTGGCTTCTGAAATTGTGAGACAATAAATGTATATTGTTTTAAGCCACTAAGTTTTGGGATAATTTGTTACAGCAGACATATCAAGGGGAGTGATAGTGGGTGAGGGAACTGGAGAAGAAGCACTCAGG
The DNA here is from genome assembly GCA_000465285.1 of Eidolon helvum. Lineage (NCBI taxonomy): Eukaryota > Metazoa > Chordata > Mammalia > Chiroptera > Pteropodidae > Eidolon > Eidolon helvum. The sequence goes on from KE769119.1 coordinate 39,819, forward strand.
GTGCGTAGAGGCCCTGGCAGGAAGCGAAGACACCCACTGGGATGGGGAGGGGGTTCAATGAATGATGGGCACATGGGCCTTAACCATGTTGTTGGCTCCAGCCATCTTGGGGCCAGCACTCAGGAAGGCTTGCTCCACAGCCCTTTGTGGGTGAGCATAGTTGGGAGGAAGTGGGAATCCTTGCCCAGCAGCCCCTCTCTCACTAGGTGTTTCCTGAGCTCCTCCTGTGTGCCGGGCCCCAAGACAAGTGGTGGTGGAAGGTACAGCTTCCTGGAGGTAGAAGTGCAGTACAGGATGTGTGTCACATGCAGGAGGAAGTACATCCTGGTCTTGGACTTAGGCCAGAGGCCAAAGCAAGAGGGAGGTACTGCAGTATGGGCAGAAAGGCCCTTATCTTGTATCCCCTCAAGGCTCTCTTAGCGCTAGAGATTTTATCATGAGGATAAACACTCATTTGGAAAGGTGGTCCATGCCACAGTACCTGTCACTCATTGGGAGATAAGCCCCTCATGAAGGCCACCTGGGAGCCAAATTCAGTCTCAGGAGAGGACACTTCTGGCCCAACAATAATCAAGCTTTAGGAAACACAATCCCAGGCTGGGGCGTGGGACACTTCCACGGGTCTGCCGTTCAGCATCCTGTGGGGGTCCTAGACCCTCCCAGAGTCTGACACATATCCATGGCATTCCAGAAAATGTGTGCTCACATGTGTTCAGACAAGCTCATGCATGCATACCACACACACACACACACTCACAGGGACTCACTGAAGCAAAGGCTGCCACTCAGCTTTGTCCACCTGCTTCTGTCCCAGGCTCTGAGCTTGGTGAGTGTTGAGATCAGATGTCAGCTCACACAGCGTCCAGCCTAGAGTGATGGATGTGGCAGGCGGTTATCAACCTGAGATCAAACGCTGTTAAACAGGAGTAGTTGCTGGGCATTTGAGCAGTTCCTTAAAGCAGTGCATATGACAAACGGGACAGCCAGGAGATCAGTTAGTCTCATGCTCCTCCTAATAGGACATGGGATATAAAGGAAAACTTCTTTTTCTACACCTATAACACTTCTGACACCAAATGTGTGGGTTTTCCTCACCGAGCAATTCTCCGATTCTCTGCGGACACCAACTATGTGTCCTACAATTTAACTCAATTCTGAAACTAACTGCTCAGCTTTAGCGCAGACCCCATAGGCTATGAGCTCAGTCCTCCAAGATCGCCCCCACTTCAGACACCAGTCACAAGTCCAGATTGTCACCTGTGCTTCTGACAGGCCAGCTATAAATTGGGGTTTCCACGACCAAGGCCTCCTTTGTTTCCATAACTTACTAGAAGGGCTAGCAGAATTCAGAGAAACACTTTACTTAGGTTTACCAGTTTATTATAAAGGATATGACTCAGGAACTGCAGATGGAAGAGATGCACAGGGAAGGGGTGAAAAGGCTGCGGAGCTTCCCAGCCCTCCCCGGAAGCATCATCCTCCTGGCACCTCCATGTTTACAACCCAGAAGCTCTCTGAAACCCCTCATTTAGGGTTTTTAATGGAGGTCCTATAACACAAACCTAATTGATTGTCATTGGTTGTTGGTGATCAGCTCAATCTCCAGCCTCTCCTTCCAAGGAGGTTGGGAGCTAGTCTGAAAGTTCCAATCTTCTAACCACAAGATGGGTTTCCCTGGCAACCAGCCCTCATCCTGCAAGAGTCATATCACAGGTAAGGCTGAAAGGAGCTTGTTAATAACACATTTTTCTCACCCCATCACCCAGAAAATCCCAGGGTTTTAGGAACTCTGTGCCAAGAACTGGGGCAAAGACCATATATATATTTATTATCTGACAATATCGCAGGGTGGCCAACAGGAAGCCAGTATCTCTAGGTGTGTGAGGAGTGGTTAAGGGGCCTGAGTGATGAGGGGCATAGGCAGTGAGACCTCAGGTGACCACTGGTCACAGGTGGGGGTCAGGAGCAGGGATGTGCATTGCGAGTCACCTCTCCTCTAACTGGAGACACGGAAAATGCTCAGCCAACAAATCAAGAGAAAGTGGGGCAAAAGGTGAGTCAGGTAAGGAAATCTCAGCACTGTAAAATGGAAAAGACCACTAAAGGAAGAGGGTGGTCACAATGCAGAATGCCAAAGGGATTGCCTGGAGGCGGGGAGGCCGCCCACTGAGTGGTGCTATCCCAGGGGGGCTGTGCGGACCAGCCAACCCTACAGCATTTCTCTCCACGTCTGACTATACCCATACCTCTGGCCCCTGGTCCCACAGTGCACGTCGCCTGGCAGGCAATCCCAGGCTAAAGTCCGAGTCAGGACCACGAGATCGCTGGCCAGAGTGCCGTCGGGTATGGAGATATTGCTTGTGAAAAATTGCCCAGCAAAAGAGATTAGCTAGTTTTGACTGCAGGGCACAGCCCTCAGCTTGCGAAACAGGGCCCCTCTGAAACGTGGGCCCCAAGGTGACACTTGCGGAAGCACGCTAGACACAGCAAATCCGCCTCTGATTTGATTCAGAGGTCACTGACCCCTCACAACGTCCGTGGTCATCTCAATGTCATTGAGAAGCCCTGAGCATCACAGAGTCCCCCTCTTTTAGGCCTGCTTAGTTCCTGCAGTCTGGGACGGCCCGCCCATCCGCAACCCTGCTCATCCGCAACCCCGATCAACCGCAACTCCGCTCACCAGAAGCTCTGTCCCAATAGGAGCCCCAGCTTGGCCCCGCCCCCATAGGCTCTGGAAGGTGCCCGGTTGCCATGGTTTCTACCGGGCAGGCCCAAATTGAGGCTGTTGTCAAACTAGTGTCTCTCATCCCCCCTCCTTTCCCTCGAGCGCTTGTGCGTTCAAAGGACACTGAGAGACTCCTACTGTCAGGCACCCAGTCCAACCGGCTCTCCTACCCTAGTTGCCCGCTACGTGCTGCTGAGCCCGGCCTTGACAGCTGCGGTGGCAGTGGTATGGCGCATGCGCTATGGCGTTTCTGAACACGAGGCTGTTGCATCACAATCTTCTAAGTCTTCTGAGCCACCCAAGCGACGACAAGCGCCGCTGGTGTAGTGGTATCATGCAAGATTCCCATTCTTGCGACCCGGGTTCGATTCCCGGGCGGCGCACTTGGCCTTTAGGTTTTTTTTTATCCATCTCAAAAAAAAAATTTACAGTCATTAACAAATTTTAAAACAAGAGAAAACCAAAAAACAAGAGGGAACCATTCCTGTACAGCACTAACAAGACAGTTTCATAGAGTGACGAGATCTATGAAGATATTAGGACGTCAATAGAGGCAGGGTGCTGAGCTGAAGAGAGCCCGCAAAGCAGCGACCCAAGCTTGCGGGTGCTTCCCCCGCGCGCTTCCTGAGGCAGTGGGCCCTTTAACCTGCTGCGCGCGGCCTCCTGGGAATTGTAGTCCGGGGGGGGTGGAGCTTCACGGTGGCTGGACTACAACTCCCAGCGGGCTTCGCGGAGGCTGGACTACCTCTTCTGGCCCACAGCTCTGCGGTCGCAATGTTGGTGGCGGCGGCCGCGGACCGGAACAAGGATCCCATCTTGCATGTGCTGCAGCAGTACGTAGACCCGGCCCAGCGCGGCGTCCGTGTGCTTGAGGTGGCCTCCGGCTCCGGCCAGCACGCGGCACACTTTGCGCGGGCCTTCCCCCACGCCGAGTGGCAGCCGTCTGACGTGGACCAGCGCTGCCTGGACAGGTGCGGGGGAAGGCGGGACCCCGGGTGGTGAAAGTGGGCCCGGTCCCGCTGTCCCAGCTCCCTACGCCACGGTGACCTCTGTGAGCAAGGCTGCAGGGGGAGTCAGGACCAGGTGCACAGGCCACCTCCACCCACGTGTTGCCCTCCCACAGCATCTCAGCCACCACTCAGGCCCAGGGGCTGTCCAACGTGAAGGCCCCGTTGTACCTGGACGTGACCTGGGATTGGGAGCAATGGGGCGGGATCCTGCCGCAGTCGCTGGACCTGCTGCTCTGCATCAACATGATCCACATCAGCCCCCTGAACTGCACCGAGGTCTGTGGGAGCTTGGGCGAACTACCTGAGGACCAGCCACCTGCACCATGGGGCATTCCTCCCCCTGCATTGGGAGGGAGCAGGGTGCCAGGTTTGCCTGGTATCATAGGACACCGAGGCCCCAGGAGATCAGATTGGGTCTCCAGCCCCCAGTCCAGGGCTGTTTTGGAGGCCTGGGGAAAGTTCCTCACTGCCAACCTGCCTCCCTCCTCCCCAGGGGCTCTTCAGAGCAGCAGGACACTTGCTCAAACCCAAGGCACTGCTCATCACATATGGGGTGAGTGCTCCTGCCAGAGATGGGCCTCCACTGGCTGGATGATTCCAGCGAGACTCAGCCATCCCCTCCTTTCTGGACTCCCCCTATTGTGTCAGTATTTTCAGTTGCCCTCTCCCCAACTACCTGTCACCATTAAACACACCCAGATCCTCCTTTCTCAAAGTTTCCCTGCACCCCCTTAGCTCACCAGCTGGTCCTCGGCTGTCTCTTTCTTGGGGTTAGGGAATGGTGTGTCCTCTCCATCCTCTGGTGCCAGCCTGAAAGTCTGTAGGATGGCTTACCCTGGGGCTATGGGCAGAGCCCTGTCCTTCTGTCTCCACAGCCCTATGCTATCAATGGGAAGATCTCTCCCCAGAGTAATGTGGATTTTGACCTGACCCTCAGATGCAGGTTAGAGCTGAGTGGGAGAGAGGCCTGGCTGGGAGGGCAGGTGGCTGGGTTATGCCCAAGCCACACCCCCTCTACTCCCCACTGCCCCATGCAGGAACCCAGACTGGGGGCTGCGGGACACAGCCCTCTTGGAGGACCTGGGTCAGGCCAGTGGTCTGCTCCTGGAGAGGATGGTAGGTGGGGAGTGCTGGGAGCATGGGCTGCCTCTCTGGGTAGCTTCTCTGGAGGCTGCTTCTTCAGCCAAAGCATTTCTCCCAGGTGGACATGCCAGCCAACAACAAGTGCTTGATTTTCCGGAAAGAGTAACTTCTTCTCCCAAATGCCTGTGACCCCAACGAGGCTCCTTCTGGGACAAACCCAGATCGTCAGTCCCTCCTTCCCTGGGCCAAGCCATGGAGACTAGCCTTGTCTAGTCTGGGGGCTCCTGGCCAGTGGCCAGGGGGTCACTGAGGGTGTGGAAATAAAGTGTTTCCTGCTGTCCTGTTGCTGGTGTACACTATATCTCCTCAAACACCCTGGTGGTGCTGGGTGGGCAGGTTGTGTCTCTGAGAGCCCCATATTGGGGGCAGGAGGGGTTTGGCATGTGAGGTGAAGACTTGGAGACATCTTGGCCCCCGCTGCTCCTCTTGGGCAACAGAGAAGGAAAAGAGGACCCAGGGACTGCTGAGGCAGAACTAAGCTGGCCGCTTGGCCCTTCTGCCATAGGAGGTTGGCACTTACCTTGGGGCTTGGTTCTGGCTTGTGCTGCAGGGAGACAAGAGGCTCCCCATAGGGGAACTGGTGCTCCCTGGTGCTCCCTGGTGATCTTAGACTGCAGCCAAAGCCCACGTGGTGGCTGGAACCTAGATTACAGACTGGGTGGGGGAAGGGTAGTACCATTGGGAGGCTCAGCACCAGCAGGTCATTAGGTCCTTCCTGGATAACATTTTTATTTGGTGGGACCTGGGGGGGACTGGAGGGCAGGGGCAACCAGAGCGCTGTGTTGGCAGGGCTAGTCCTGGAAGCGGTTGAGCAGCTCACAGGCCCTCTTCTCAAGGAGCTCTGTGATTTTCTTAACCCTTTTCTCACTGGCGGTGCGGATATAGCTGCCAGCATCCAGAACAGCCACACCGTCTCGCACCTCACCCATGATGACCAGTGGGCCATCACCAGCTGTCACGTTTGGGCAGGGACAGGCCCAGTCCATGCCACTCAGTGTCACCTCCAGGTACTTGGTGCCCAAGAACCTGAGGCCCATCTTGTCGTCCTTGAGCACGTCATCTAGGGCCACGCGGGCAATGCTGCCACCACCTGCTTCGGGCTCCTCCAGCACCTCAGTGAGACGCCCCACAATGGCAAAGTCGCTGCGGCACAGGCTCAGCGCCAGCTTGCTCCTGAGGCGACAGGCCCGGCAGGGCGGTGTACGTGGTACGGGGCAGGTGTCCTCACAGCTCTCTCGGCTCTCAAAGTTGTTGCTGTTGCCTTCACAGCCACCATAGACAAAGGGGTGGCACTGTTGCAGCAGCGGGCTGTAGGCCCAGCGTGGCTCCCAGCCCTGGCAGGGTCCCTGCACGGCTGGCAGCACACAGGTGTCTCCAGGGCCGCGGGCACAGGCCTGCTGGCACGCCTCAAAGGTCTCGAAGCCCCGTGTGCCCCCGTCACAGCTACCAACTGGGAAAGTCATGCAGCTGCCTCGCTGTGGGTCAAAGTGCCAGAGGACATGGCTAGAAGGGGGGCCAGTACAGTCCTGTGTGTTGGGCAGGCATTCGGCCAGGGTGGGGGCACTGGGGGCCCTGTCCGTGGCCAGCTCTCGCTGGACCACAGAGAGTGGGAAGTCAGCCCGCAGCAGGCCGGCAGCGTTGCGTGCGGTGCAGGTGTAGAGGCCAGCATCCTCAGGCTGGGCGTTGTAAAGCACCAACTGCCCAATGCTAGTGACCACCACATTGCCATACATCTGGTCTGGCCGCATGATCAGGTTCTCCTGCTGGTCACTCTGCTTCTCCCAGGTCACAGCAGGTGGTGGGTGGCCGCTGACATCACAGTGGAGGCTGGCGGTGCCCCCTACATACACCACCTGTGGGGAAGGGCTGCTGTAGAGGGCAGGTGGCACTGGAGTGTCCCCAGGCGTTGGGCGGGCAGTGGTTTCAGGTGGCCCTGGGCTGCTGGGTGGCCAGCTGAGGATGTGCTTGCAGGGCACGACGTGCAGGCGGAGGCCACGTAGGCAGGCCTCGGCGTCCATGTAGCAGCGATTGTAGTAGGTGAGGCCGTCAGAGGCGCAGGTGAAGCTGGGCTCCTTCTCACAGCGGTCACGGCAGCGACACACAGGCTGCCCATCCCAGATATCGCAGTTGGAGCCCTGCTGCGGGCATGCAAAGCCCTCACACGAGGCCATCAATGTGGGTGTAGCTAGGCCACCATCAGGGAAGCGGGCAGCCACACAGCTCTGCAGCCCACATACATTGGTGCAGCACTTCTCAGCAGCCACGCAGTCCTGGGGATTGAGGGACAGCTCAGCAGGTGCCCTAACACCCCCATGCCTAGCCAGGGCTCTGGCTTGCTGGGCAGGGTGCACCCTACTGCATCTCCCTGAACCTCAGTTTCCCTTCTGGAAAGCTGAGCAGGTTTGCACAAATTTGCTTTCCATTCAATGCAGTAAACTACAGCTGCTTCACAGGCCAGTCCTGTGTGTCATCTCACAAAACCTCACTGAATCCTCAGACCCTGTGCCCCAAAGGAGGTTGTATTATTACTCCCATAGTACAAATAAGGAAACTGAGGCCCAGAGAAGATGGGCAGCATGATCAAAGCCACTTTAGGGGGATGCAGAGCTGGGCTACAAAGGCAGGACATCCAAATGTAGCCCCTGCCTTTCTACCGGGCTGGTCCTGAGAACTGGCCCCAGGGTAGGGATGGGCAGGTTCAGGGAGTGAAGAATACAAAGATTGGGGGTATCCCAAGACCCTCATATAGGCCATGGACTGAAACCCTGGCAGGAGTGTGGGAGCCAATGAGGAAGTAGATTTCTGGGGCTGGGGTCCCCTCTGTAGGCAAAGCCAGGGGTCATGGGTGAGGTCTGGTCTTTCTCCAGGCCACCCGTTTCCTGCCCCCCCCGCCTCCCCAGCAAGGTAGGTGAGGACGGAGCCCACGCTCACCTGGTCCCCGACGCACTCACGCTCACAGGTGCTCTGGGCGTCCACCCACAGGTTGGGGCTGAGCTGGTTGGGACACACGCCCAGGTGGCTCCGGGGCCCCTGTGGCAAGCTGGCCCCTGAGGTCAGCCCAACCATTAGTAGTGGCAGGGGGAGCCTCTCGGCCGGCCTTGGGGGGCCCGGGCCCCGGGGGACCACTGGGCCAGGGGGTGGGGATATGTGACCACCAGCCCCGCGGGCCCCGCTGACTATGCCCTGCAGGCATCCACCTACTAGGCCTGTTGTCAGCGCCCCTGCCCTCGGGCCCCTGGCAGACCCTCCAGGCTCCCCTTTGGTCCCCAAAGTCTGAGCCCACAGCAGATGCTCTGTTTCAACACCCGGATGGAAAAAGAGCTGGGTAGGTTCCGGATCTCTGAGCTCTGGTGTTGCCCCTACTCAGCCTGGCCCCTCTGTGGTCAGCACAGGGCGGGGGGCGGGGAGGGGGGAAGGATAGGGAGGGGCTGAGGCCTAGAAGCAAGGAGACACTGGCCAAGAAGGGCAAGGGGCGGAGAAGGGCCGACTCTGGCCAGAGGGGAGGGGAGGGGATACTGTAACCAGAGCCCCTCCTCTCTACAGGCCTTGGTCTCAGGGGATCAAAGCTGCCTGGCAGACCCTCTCAGCCCAGGTTCAGGACAGGGA
>KE769119.1:58823-77284 GCA_000465285.1 Eidolon helvum
GGGGCCGGCACTCCTTCAGGCGTCTGTGCCTGCATCCTGGCTGTGCTTCTGCCTGGCCAGCTCCTAACCACATGTCAAAACCTGGCTCCCATACATCAAAGGACACTTGACAGAATAAAAATGCAACCCAAGAAATGGGAGAAAATATTTGCAAACCACATATCTGACATAGCAGGAATATATACAGAAATCTTACAACTCAATAACAAAAAACCCCAGCCAATTAAAAATTGGGCAATAGATATTTCTCTAAAGATATACAAATGACCATAAACACATGAAAAAAATGCTTAACACCATTTCTCATCAAAGAAATGCAAATCAAATCACAATGAGAGATCAACTAACACCTATTTAAATTATTATCAAGAAAAATAGAAAATGACAAAGATTGGTGAAAATGTAGAGAAATCTGAACCTGTGTCTACTACTGGTAGGAATGTAAAATAGTACCATTACTATAGAAAACAGTCTGGCAGTTCCTCAAAGAATTAAACACAGAATTACCATATAATCCAGAAATTCCACTTCTGGGTTTACACCCAAAAGAAGCAAAAGCAAGGAATCGAACATATATGTATTTGTACACCCATGCTCATGGCGGCGTTGTTCACAAAGGTGGAAACTACCCAAGTGTCCATCGAGGGAAGAGTGGACTAACAAAATGGTCTATACATACAATAGAATACGATTCAGCTTTAAAAGGGAATGAAATTCTGATGCATGCTATAATATGGATGAACCTTGAGGACACTATGCTCAGGGAAATAAGCCAGACACAGGACAAATACTGTATGATTTCATGTGTATTATGTCCCTAGAGGAGTCAGATTCATAGATACAGAAAATAGAATACAGTTTACCAGAGCCTGGGGGACACAGATGGGGAGTCAGCATTTAATAAGACAGAGCTTCAGTCTGAGAAGATGGAAAAGTTCTGGAGATGGATGGTGATGATGGTTTCAAAACAGTGTAAATGTACTTAATGCCTCTGACCTGTACACCTAAAAATAACTAAAATAGTAAATTTCATGTTATGTATATTTTACCACAAACTTTTTTTAAAGTAAGAGAAAATTCTCTTGCACATATTCTCAAGTAAAAGAGATATTCTTCAGGAAGAAACAGAACTCAGACCTGTCTTCAATGTCCTCCTCTACACTCGTCCTTCCCCCCAGTTCTTGTCTGCTGATAACCAGCTTCTTTGGTGGAAACTCCTGAATTCTCTATTAAACAAGAAGCACAGATCTGGCCCAGGACTCACTTCCTCTCAGTCCTAGCTCCAGTTTCTGTGAGATGGACCCTGTGAAGGTAATTTCCAGGAAGTCTGTAGATATGGATGTCCATCCTCTACCCATCCTCTAGGTGGCATCCTCTCCATGTGGCAATCATCCCAGCAGACTTGAGCTGAGGCGACTGGACACTCTGCTGGCCCCCACCCCAAGGCCAGCTACCATGAAAGGTGTGGCCCTGCAGCCAAGCTACCGGAGGTTGCACTGTGGCCCAAAGGCCCGGCAGGGAGCTGCAGGTAGGACAGGGCACCCAGGAAAGGCTAAGAGACAGGGTACAGGGAGCAGGCTGCCATCTTCCACCTGCCTCCAGGAAAGACTAGCACCTCGGCAGGGCTTTGCTTGGTCTCCTCCTATAACCAGCATCATTCGCCTCACTGACCCATCTGCCCACATTCCACTCAGGACAACATGGCGTTAACTTCAGTTTGTGTCAGAAAGGACGCAGTCCCTGCTTTCCAGCGATTCTGCTCAATGCTCTGCCAAACACATGCGCAGGATCCATGTGGACAGGCACTCAGAGCTGGAAATTGGTATCAAGGAGGAGCAGCTCTCCTCTTGACGCCCCTACTGCTGCACAGCCCCCGCCTCCCTACCACTGGGTCAGAGAGCTCGTTAAGGAACAGGATTCTTAGGGAATACAGCAGAGCAGAAGCTGGAATTCGATGGCTGAATGATGTCACTGCTGAAGTGATTTACACTCACAGACAGTGGCAGCGTTCTCTGGCACACTCTGGTTCCACCCGGCCTCTAGGGACAGGTGGCCTCCCTGTGTGGTGCCAACACGGGCAACCCCAAGAAAGCTGAGCACCTCTGTGAGGAGACTGAAGAAATTGGGCAGCAGGTCCCTACTGTGGACAACAGGGTGCAGCTGACGGTGGCTGGGAAGCCAATACGTCAAGACAGGTGCAGGGAAGAGGGGAGCACAGAGTCCAGTCCCTTGGCGGACACACTCACTTGGATATCGAAAAAAATTCAAACATATTCTTCATACTTACTCTGCCTCTCACATCCCAAATCTGGATAAACTTATGGTGAGCTTTATAAACTCACAGAAAAGACATAGCAAACCCAGAGAGAGACACCTATAGAAGGGCAAAGTCTCCCTGCTGTAAAAATGGGCGTCAACCAAACTTCACTATGAATCAGCTGTGACAATTCTTAGGTCTGAAGACTGTTGCTGGAGAATTTCAATCACTTCCTCCCTCATTTCACACCATTAGTCCTTACATATTGAGCAGCTCTTTGAAAAAATGATGACCAGAGGTTTCATTCAAAATATTTAACACCTTGTACAGCACAGTCATGACCATTCAGAAGAAAAATCAGCTATTGGAAGCTGGAACCTCTGCTGGTGCCAGGGGTCAACCAGGCCTCTTGGGAACTGGAGCAGCTCACACATGGGAAGGGGCCACATAGGATGACCAGATCTCAGGCAGCCATACCCTGGGTGGACAAGTGCTCAGGGAGGCCACCGAGAGCCAGCGCAGGTGACCAAAGGCTCCAGGGGAGATGAGTGTTCTGATTCCCAGTCCTTCTAATATGTCCTTTTTACTCAGAAAGCTTTAGGGCATTTATCTGCCCAGTGTTCTGGGGGAACTTTTCGCCTTTAGGTCCCCTATTCACTCCTCTACCCACACGCTCCTCTGTCCCACATCCTGGCCTCTCATTAGCCAGTTTTCTCATCTTTTCTCCCACCTCTGTCTTTTTGCTCCACTTTCTGGGAGATATCCTCAACTTCATCTTCTTGCCCTTCTATGATCTTATAAAAAATTCTGCTATTTTTAATTTAATTTCTAAAAGCTCTTTCTGGTCCTCTGGAAAGTTCCTTTCTAACAGCATCCTGTTCTTGGTTCTTGAATGCAGTATCCCTATACCTCAGACATTAGTTATAAGATTGTTAAGGTCCTCGGATGTCTTTCCTCACCTTGGGGCAACCCTTGGTTGTCCACTGACCCCTCAGAGATCCTAAAAAGCCGCAAGTTCTGAGTAACTTTGGTTTGTGAACTGGGCTTATGACGAAGCCGCCAGGTGCCTCGGGGTGTGTGGAACTTACATTTCTTGGGCTAATGACTGTTCCAAGCAAAGACTGTCTGCGGCCATGGGCTCCTGAGCACCAGGGGGGCGGGTAGGCAGGGTCTCCCCACTTGGAATGGACTTGCACTCAACCCTCTACTGTACCCAATTCTCCCAAAGAGTGAACCTCCTGTGTCCCTGCTGGGGGCTATCCAGCCATTTGGCCCCCGCCCTGATTTCAGCCTATTCCCCTCAGGCTGAGTTCAGAGGGGCCTGGGAACATGGCGTGTGGGGTCCAGAGCCATGGGGTTCCCACCAGCCTCTTATAGCCCAGGCTTCAGCTCTCTGCACTCAGCAGTGGCGGTAGCACCTGTTTCCCAAATGGTCAACCTCTCTCACCTGATGGATTCACATGTTTTTAATAATGTCTTTTCTATTATTTTCATGGGGTTTCTGAAGGGAGTGGCAATTCGCTTGACATAAATCACTTTATAACTTCTGTTATACACCAGGCATTGTTCCGGGAGCTAATGGACTCATGTCTCTGCCCAGCTGCCCTGTGCCATGTTTTACAGGGCTGCCACCACCTTGCAAATCACAGGAGGCCGGGTTTCATTTGTTCAGAATTTTACCAAGAATTGTTCACCGTTTTAGAAGAAAAACCACATCACCCATAGTGACACCTATACCAGGTACATTTTTCTTTTTTGAAAATCTGACTATTTAATAAAAAATTGAAAATAAATTAACAAAAGCTACATGTATCTACATAGATAAATGTTTAAAAATATAATGTTTAATAAGCAATAAAAGTCCCAGAATGATATATCTACTTTGGTACCATTTACCAGGTACACTTTTACTGTCACCTCAGCATTTAGTACAACTGTACCCAAGCACTGATCTCCTGAAATATAAGTGATTTTACAATGCCTTGCACCCCTTTCTTTCTCCTTTATGTTATAAATATACGTATACATGTACATGTCTGTTTTAGTTCTGAGTATAAATAGAATACATTGTCTATGAATTTCATTCTTTTTCACGACAGTAAAGGAGATGCTACAAAGCACTGGTCTAGAAGGACCTTCCAGGGCCCAGCATGGCATGAGCTAGCGGCCTCCCAACACCGTGTCCCTGCATCACTGGTCTTAGCCCCTGACAACAGCCAAGGCAGGGAGGTGCACAGAGCAGCTCACCAGCTCCAGAAAAATGCTGACAGAGGCTAAAGTTGCAGGAACATTATAATTACCTGGCTGCTGACTCTGCTGCCCTTCAAAGAGGTATTTCATAGCATGGATTCAGAAAAAAGAAGTAGAAGAGGAAGGAGGAATGGTACAAAAAAGATCATTAAAGTTTCAACTTTCTAGAATGTCACTTTGTTTTCCAATAGTCACTCACGTCCTGGTGATTTGGGGAGTTTACCCTCCTGCCTGCTGAGACCCACCTCAGCAGGAGCTATAAGCAGAAATGCGGGGATGCACAGGAGGAAGACTGAGGCCTAGGTGGCACTGACCAGCAGAACACCAGCTTTGTCTTTATGTGGCCTCCTATTCTCAGGAGTGGGACATCTGCCACCTGAGTGGGGCGTCCATACTCATGTGGCTAGCCTGTCAAGGATAATCTGGTGCATAAACCACTCTCCTTGGGCTGACTATTCTCCTATACAGCACAGTGGCCCCTCTGCTGGCTGAAGTTGAGGAGTGGTGTTTTACCAGGAGTCACCAGACTGAGCAGGCTGGAAGTCACACTTTCCTCCTCCATGTCCCTTCCTTTAGAGTTTCATAATGCTTGAATGTCTCTTAGTACTGATGTAGAAAAACAGATTCCCAAGAAACCCACCCCCAATACAGCCCTAGGAAATTATGAAGTAATCAGGGCAAAAGAACAAATACACATGGACAAGGACCAAAAATTCTCAGCCGTCTGTTTAGATCTGCCCACTCAGCTTTGTTTTGGATGCATAAATCAAGATTTTTAGATGTTTTTAAGTTCAGTTTTCCACTGTTCAGCGGGAGCAGGAGCCAGTCAGAATGAAGACTGCTATGCACAATTTGGCTGACCTCTGGGTGAGAGCACATCCCACATACCTGCTCAAATAGCACGTTTGCCATCACCTCCTTTCCTTTTGAGGTTCCAGTCTTTTACGAAGAAACAGCAGGTTAGTGTGTAAATATTCAGCTATTTTCCAACATAATTAAAAGCCACAGGAGGACTTTTAAAAAATTCATAACAATGAACAAAAAAAAAACGATTAATATAAGAATGGATTAGGAATGAAATAGAAAATGCTAACCGATGTCTCCCTTTGCAGTGTTTAAATTGAGCACCAGAAACTAGAATGCTGGCTAGTGTCTCAGGGAAAGGAAACCATTCCCAGCAGATTCTCTCTGTTGCGCAGCCCCCTGATGGGGCGAGAGGCATCCCTGGGCAGTGTGGACCATAAACGCCACACCCTCATAGCGTGGCAGGCGACCTGGCTGAACTCAGGTCACCTAATGACTTCAAGGAAGGTTGCAGTGCAGCCCGGCCCGGCCCCTCCACTGGCAGGAGATGCTTGCTGTTGTGTCAAAAGCTCAGATTGTTGGTTTTCTATGTAGTTCCAAGATGGCAGAACCTCTCGGGAAGCATGGCCCCAGCCAAGCTGTTTGAATGAAGTGTGACGTGATGTCCAGCTAGCAGTGTGAGGGTGCCACCCCCAAACCCAGGAAGGGCAGCTGCTGTTTCTTAGTTGTTACTCCTTAGGGAGGGAAAAATAAGCTCCCAAGGACACACAAAAGGCAAAACAATAACATCAGGTCTTCTAGGAACCAGAAAAAGCTTTCCATAACACAAGCAGCCGGAAGTGCCCTGGGATCCACACACCAGCCATCCAGGCAGCTCCAGGCCCAGGCGGTCCTCTGGACATGCATAGAGTCCAAGACACCTGACCAGCCTTTAATTGTCCTCTTGTACAGGTAAGGCCACAGCACATGCTTATGCCAAGGAAATGCACCTTGTATTGCAGAATGGGTTGGAACAGAAAAAGAATTCCGCACATCCCAGTGGGCATGTGACAGACACAATACTGAGCGGTGCGGCAGGCAATCTCTGATGGGCCCAAGATCCTGCCTCTTGGCACTCATGCCCCTGGGTATACCCCTTTCCTTAAGGGTGGTGGGAGCTAAGACTTGCTTCTGAATCTGAGTAGGGCCAAGGTGATGGATGGCCTCTCCAAGATCACATTATACGAGACTCCTACAGGCAGATTCTCTCCCTTGTTGGCTCAATGAACAAGCTGCCCTATGGAGAGGCTCAAGTGGCCAGGAACCGACTGCGGCTAGGTTCTACCAACAACCACGTGGGCTTAGAAGGGATTCTACCCCAGCCCACACCTGACTGCAGCCTGTGAGGACCCAACTAAGCTGTGCCCAGATTCTGGACCCACAAAAACTATGCACTGATAAGTAGGTGCTATTTTAAGATGCTCAGTTTGTGGTAATTTCTTAGCTGGCTCAGGCTGCTATAACAGGATATTACAGACTGGGGGGGGGGGCGGAGGGGGACGGATATAAACAACAGAAATTTATTTCTCAAAGTTCTGGAGGCTAAGAGTCCACAACCAAGGTACCAGCAAAGCCCCTGTCTAGTGAGAGTCTGCTTGCTGAGTCCTCCCATGGTGGAATGGGTGAGGGAGCTCTGTGGGGTCTTTTATAAAGCACTAATCCCCTTTGTGAGCTCCACCCTCAAGCCCTAACCACCTCCCAAAGGCTCTGCCTCCTAATCCCACTGCCTCGGGGGTTAGGTTTCTACACAGATTTTGAGGGAACACAAACATTCAGTCCACTGGTAACTAGTACCAGCAGTATCTAACAGAAATGCAAACATACATTCCTCTGACCAGCCATTGTACTTAAAAAAATCTATCAAAACAAAACAACAAAAGAACTTTTTAGAAAGCTGTGGTGAACAGAGTAACAGCCCCAGAGATGTCCACATCCTAATCCCTAGAACCTGTATATGCTTGCTACAAGGCAAAGGGGCGGGTCATGGACCTTGAGAAGGGTGGGCTCAATGTCATTAGTAGCCCTTAAAAGCAAGAATCCGCCTCCCACTGAGTCAGGGAGATAAGATGGAATGAGAGACTCAAAGCCTGGGAGGGCCCTGCCCTGACCTGGCTTTGAAGATGGAATAAGGGGAACACAAGTGAAGAATGTGGGTGATCTCTAAACGCTGGGACAGCCCTCAGTTTACAGCTAGCAAAGAACAGGGATCTTGGTCCCACAGCCACAAAGAACTGAAAATTCTGCCAACAAGTCAATGAGCAAGGAAACATACCTCCCCTAGAATCTGCAGAAAGCAGCTGACACCCTGGCTGTTGACTTATGACCTACAAAACCATAAAATAATGTTACAGCAGTAACAGAAGAGAAATATCCAGGTACAAAAGTAACTAAAGGCTATTTACTACGTCATTATTTTTTATTATAAACTGGATACAAAATAAAAATCCATTGACTGTAGAATGGTTAAGTAACAGAAAGTAATCCACAGAAGGAGGCTATATGGCTATTATAAAGGAACAGGCATCTGCTGAAATGAAAGCAGAATGAGAACTCTTTATACTCACTCAACTGCTTCGGAAAACTGTTGGTATCTACTAGGGCTGAACATACTGCATACCCTACAACCCAGCAATCCAACTCCTCAGAGTATTCTCGACAGAAATGTGTGCACATACGCACCAAAAACATGTACGGACATAACTTGTTTTATTGAGCTTCATAAGTATTGCGTTTTTTACAAACTGAATGCAAGACCCCTTCACCAGCAAAGATTACAACTCATTTTACTGAGGTGATCTGGAACAGATTCCACAATATCTCTGAGGTATGCTTGCATGAGAATTTTCACAGGAGCACTATTCAGAATAACCCAAACATGGAAACTATCCAAAAGCCCAGCTGTAGAAGAATAAAGACATGGCAGTACTCACAATGAAATCTATACAATACAAAGGTGTGAACTACAACTACACACAATAATGTGGCTGAATCTCACAGAAAATGGAGACACGAAGAAGCCAGGTACCCAAGAGTACAAATGATGTGATTTCATTGACAGAAAAATTCTAGAAATGCATACTAGTCTATAACATAAAGGTCAGCGGTTGCTAGGTCTGGGGACAGATAAAGGAAGTATGCAAAGAGCACGAGGACTGAGTGTGGCAATGGTTTCTCAGGTATATATATACACTTGTCAACACCCATTAAACTGCAAACTTTAAATGGATACAGGTTTTTGGTGCATAAATTATACCTCAATAAAGCTGAGTAAAAGGAAAAAAGGCTAACAACATCAAACAGTGGCCAAAGTGTAAATCGTGGAATTCTTACATGTTGCTGGTGGGAACGAAAAATAAGAGTAACTTTATGACACAGTTTGGCAATTTCTTATATGTTAAGCATACACTTCACAACAACGTGTGTTGCAAATGTGTTTCATGCCACTGAATCAGACACTTACAAATGGCCATGATAAATATGCATATTTTTACCACAAAAATAAATTCAAAAACATGGTTAAAGGACTCGTACAAGAATGTTCACAGCAGTATTATTCACAATAGCCAAAATCAGTAAATAACCAAAATTGTATTGATAGATAAATGGATAAACAAATATATCCGTGCAAAGGAATGCTACTTGGGAACAAAAAGGGAAGAACATAAATGAATTTCACATACATTATGCTGAGTGAAACAAACGAAAGATAAGAGAGTACGCAGTACCATATGATTCAATTTACAGGAAATTCTGGAGAGGCAAAGCACATTAGAGTGACAGGAAGCAGACCAGTGGGGCCTGGGGGACCGACTTCCAAGGAGCAGAAGAGAACTCTCAGGGGAGGTGGAAATGTTCCAGGTCTCGATTAGGGCAGTGGTTACAAAGGTATATACACTTGTCAAAACTTACCCAACTGTACACTTAAAATGTGTACATTTTATTGTAGGTAAATTACAACTCAATAAAATTATTTTTTAAAAAAGTAACCCACAAGGTACTGATCTGCTCAGAGTTTAGATTAGTAAGCCTTTTGACCATAAGAGGCTGAATAAAGATCAGAACCAGATGTGAACAACCGGACCCTAACGTGCTGACTGCAATGAAATTCTGGGAACAAGGACAATCTGCGGGTCTCCCATGCTTGCCCTCCTACGGGCTGGGGTCTGCCACCATAGGCACACATATAAGCCTGTTGCTGAGGAGAGGAGGAAGGGGGCTGCCTGGTGAAGGACGGAAAAGGAAGCAGAAGTTACCTAATAAATTTTGAAATGCCTTTGTGTCTACACTGGCATGCCGGTTACAGGAGAAACTCTGGGCAGTTTGTGGCCCGGTTTCCTGTGAAGGAAGAACTTTTCCTTAATGCCTTAAAAACCACACGAAACCAAACCAAAGCAAAGCCTTCTGCTGTCCATAAAGAACAAATAGATCCACATATAGAACCTGGTGAAATACAGGACATTTAAACAATTAATCATAATTTCCAAACACAGAGATAACCATCGTTAATGTTTTCACGTATTTCACTCCACAATTCTTTCATTTGACACCCACTGATATGCTAATTAGGAATACTTTTTTCCCCACTTAATAACAGAGATTTTCCCATATCCTTGCATATTTATTAAATATTCCTCAAACCAGCATATTCCAAGGATGTATAATAATCTTACCCTATGAATATAACATATTTCCACTGCTCAACATTTAGGCTATTTCAGATTTTTTTTTTTAAGTTGAAGTATTTTTTTAATTATTATTTTATATTATTTTCGGGTATACAATACAATGGTTAGACATTTATAAATTTATGAAGTGATCCCCCTGGTTACTCTAGCACGCATCTGGCACTACACACAGCCATCACAGTGCTGTATTCTACATCCCCATGATTGTTTGTAATTACTGATTTGTACTTCATCCCTTCACCTTTTCCACCCAGCCCCCCAACACCTCTCCCCTCTGGCAATCACCAGTTTGCTCTCTGCATCTGTGAGTCTGTTTTCATTTAGTTTGTCCATTTCTTTTATTCTGTAGATTCTATATATAAGTGAAATCATGTGGTATTTATCTTTCTGTCTGACTCATTTCACTCAACATAATATCCTGTAAGTCCATCCACATCATTGTGAAGGGTAAGACTTCATTTTTTATGGCAGAGTAACATTCCATTTCATATACGTGCCATAACTTCTTTATCCAATCATCTGTTGATGGGCACTTAGGATGCTTCCACATCTTGGCTATTGTAATAGTGAACAGTGCTACAGTGAACATAGGGTGCATAGATCTTTATGAATTAGTGTTTTGATTTTCTTTGGATAAATATCCAGAAGTGCAATTGCTGGGTCAAAAGGTAGTTCCATTTTTAATTTTTTGAAGAACCTCCAAACTGTTTTCCGTAGTAGCTGTACCAATTTGCAATCCCAGGGGGAGTGTACAAGGGTTCCCTTTCTCCATTAGGTTTTTTATTTTTATTTAAAAACAAAACAAAACACACAAAGCCTTGATTTTCTCTAGTTGTGTCCCATTATTCCCCAGGAGAGATCCTAACTACTCAGTCAAAAGGCAAGACTTCTTAAGGCTCTGGATACATGGGGCAGAGTCCCCTAAAGAGAGCACCACATACGCCCTGGGGCACTTTTAGTGCTCAGTGTTATCAGACTTGCTCTGTGATAGACTTACAGGTGAGTGTTCCATCCTATTTAATTTTAAGGTTAAACAGCTTTCCGTGTATTTTTCATTAGAATATTCTCTCTGCAACTCTGTAATCTTGGCCAAGTGACTTAAAATGAGGAAAACACTCTCACTAACAATACCACCACCAAGTTGTTCCCATCCATCTAGGGGCCTGGTCACTGCTGATATGGACCCAATTAAGTCGCTGGCAACCCCAGTGACTGAGAGAGCTGTGTGCATACATGTGTGTTCATACAAAAATGAGCATGCACCCAGGACCATCAGCTCCTGTGGGAGACAACTTCTGCAGGCTGACAAGGATTCCATTTGTCACACTGCTCCTGAGATCTGTGCCCAGGGATAGGCCTCCCCCTGCTCAAACTGTGTCTGTAAGAAAACTGGACTCAGCTCCGAAGCCTTCCAGCAGTTTGAGCACTGCCAATACTGACCAGGGAAGAGAGAGGTCAAAACAACGGGAAACAAATCAATACAAAACAACTGAGTAAAAACAGGAGACTCACTGAATGAGTGATAAGTGGTGCATCTGTAATAGTGGCACCAGCACAAGGGCTTCAGGGACACCACGCTACAAAAGTACAACAGTCCATGGGCAGGATGGATGATCATGGCTGCTGCTGAGTTAGAGCCCCCAATTCCTCTGCAATGACTCTTGGACACAGAACTTTGGCACCCTGTTGGGTGTCACTATGTTCCTTCAGTCACTCAAGGCTGTACGAGGCATCTAAATCCTGATGATGTCACTTAACCTGTCATCCATGTCTCCCAGCAGAGACCTGAGTAACAGGCACTCACCCTAACCATGGCCCAGGTGATAGACAACTGCTGTCTGGAAGGTCCAGGCTGGCAAGGACACAGCTTATGATCCTAAGAACTACTGAAGGGAATGCAGGCCTACCTCAGTGACAGTTGCTGCCACCTAACCTGGGAACCACATGCTGGCTTCCTGAGCTCTCGAACACATACTTATCACCCAGCCGAGATCTGATGTTAACTCGCTTGCCCAGAGATCTGGCACCTACCTGGCTGTCCACACTTTGACACTTTTCAAAATCTGTCAAGTGCCTGCCTTTCCTGCACCTGGGCCTTCTTCCACTCTCTGTTCTTCCTCAAAAATGGGGGTAGAGAATGCCCTTTCTCAGGATGCTGGCCTCCCAATGCCATGCCCTCTACACTCCTTGGTTAGACCACTCTTCACCTTCCCTCCCTCCTCACAATCCTGAAGGCGAGTCTTTCATAGCACCCCAGACTCTACATGAATTGCTTCCCTCTTGTGTGTCTAGCCAAAGCTTCATACTTTTCTGAGACATCAACACCTAGCGCCTTGAGTGGCTAAAGCTCATTTGGTCATGCCCACTGTCCTGCTCATGTCTTTGGGTACCTCCTCCAGTGGTGCTGGGTTTACCTGTCCCCCATCCTTCCTCTACCTTCTAAAGAACACATGTCCACAGTCAATGGGGTACTTGATATTCTCATTTTGGCAGAAGACAAGCATGCACTGTGGACATCAGAGCTGCCCATCACTACTGGCTCTATGCAAGTACAATTATAACCAGGAAACCTGAGTTACCATCTCAAAGTTCGAGTTCACTTTATTAACTTGTGTTTAGCCTCATTTCCCACCCAGAGGACGACCCCACACACCTTATGTTGGTTCAGCCCCTTTCCTGGTCTCTGTTGCCTGTGCTCACAGTCCAAACATCCTGCTCCTGAGGGCCCAGGGCAGTAAATCCTGCCCCACAGTCCTCCCTTCTCCCATTCTTTCTGCAGCTTGCTCCACGCCAGGGGGCTGGACACTGAGACCTTCCCCCACTTTCTCTAAATGCCCAATGGATGACACCCTGACCAATGTGGTCGCAGGTGTCACAACAACCATCAAGAGGTGTACCACTAACTGGCTACAACTCCACCCCCTTCTCCTCCTTCTCACCTAGGCCTCAGACCAGGTTAAGCGGCCAGCTTTTCAGGGACCAGCAATTTCACACCTTACCAATTATAATTCCAATAGAACAGGAAGAGAAAGTGCCTGTGGGACCCTCCTGCCTACTTCCCCACTCCCTAGTAGGGTTTCCCTCCTGAAACATGTTTCTATTTAGTTCATCATCTAATCCACAAACACTCTTGATGATGGGAACAATGACATATGTGTACACAACATGACACAGCAGTGTCACTGTGACCACACAACCCTAAAAGAGCGACCCAGCTCTGTATAGCAGTACATCTGCTGTGGAAGCCTTTTCCTGTTATCTGCTTGAATGTATGGCAAGTGCTAAAAATTGGGGAAAAACTTAACATTGAAAATATTCTACCTACTAACTTGTTTTCTGAAAATTCAGGAAAGGCCACACCAGTCCAAATTACAAATCAGCCCAGTTAGCATACACTGAAATGGGTAAGGAACCCTTTCTCTTCCAGCCTGCCACTCTCTTAGGTAGGGGGAGTTTGATCTTTATATCACAAACAGCAGGTCAGTATCTCTGGCAAAGGGGTTAGACAGGCAGATGGGTCTACACATTGCCCCGTGCGGCCTTTTGGAAACCTCTCTGGAAACCCATGGTTTGCTGTCCTGGTTGGCAGCTGATCTGGAAGCTCTCAGGGCTCTGCTGCTCTGTTGGGCAGCGCCAAGAGGGAGGCAGCAGGGCAAGAGCAGTGCAGTGAAGGGAGAACAAATGGGCCTTAGTGACTGGTCCCAGGCTCCATGGCAGAGGAAGGAGGCTTGCCCTGGACCAGGGACAGAGGTGCCAGGAAGAAGGAAAGAAAAGTCATTTGAGATGCACTGAGAACATGCACAGAAAATGCACAGGAAGCACTGAAGAGGAGGGTTGTGGTCACTGGGGAGAGGAGCTAGGTCCAGGGTTGAGGCGAGACTGTGAGGGCGCCTAGTGAGAAGAGGGTCTCCCCTACCAACCACAGCACCAGGCTCCCAGAGAAGGGGGTCAGACAGCTAGCACCTAGGAAGACCGAGGGTGTCGAGCCCCAAGCTGCCTGTGACAGCTGCAAGCTCTCAGCCTGAGTCTCAGTTCCTCGTCTGTAAAATGGGATGATGACAGTGCCTCCATCACAGGGTAGTAGTGAGGACTAGACGAGGAGCAGGTCTGAGGAGTTTGGCCCTGGGCCTGGCACAGGTCATGCTCAGGCCAAGGCTCACTTTGGAACATGGCATCTGACAGAGGAAAAGCAAACTCCTAATAAATGGGCAAAACCCAGACATGAGGGCCCAACCAAGCAAAGACAAAGAGAGAGACTGGGAGGGGCTATGTGGTGACCACAGAACAGGGATTCTGAGCATAGGCTGTTCATTTATAATACACATCTAGTTAGCGCCTCCTATGTGTGGGTCGCATGCTAGTATTGAGGACAAAGCGACAGAGGACAAGCCACCTGGGGTGTATAGGTCGGAGGCACAGCCTGACTCATGAAAACAGCATGGAGCATCTCAAGATGCAGTGTCCCCTAAGGTTTAAACTGAGGAGAGAAACCCATTTTCAGCTAGGTGAGAAAAGACATTTGGAATTGTCCAGTGCAAAGCCATGGAGCTGGCGGATATGGTGAGCTCTGGCCTGGCTGCCAGGTCACTGACATGGGCCACAGCCCACATTTTGGCATGCTGGGGGCACAGGCATATAGCATCCTGCCCCATGGGCACAGCAGTAACACAGAAATAACCAGCAGGCCCAAACATTCATGGCAGACCTCAGCACTTGCCTGGCTTTGTCCATAGCCATCACAATCACCTCCTTTCTCCCTCCCCACACATCCTAGGATCAAAGAATATGGGCATCCTGCACACAAGGAAGCTCCCACCAACACTGACCTGAGAGAAGCAGACAGGGAGAGATGGAGTTATACCCACTATTGAGTCTTCTAAGACATGGGCATATCAACACATCTTCCTATCAACCCTCAATCTTCAACGTAAAGATCTGTGAGAGCAAAGGCAAAGAGAACACAACTGTCTTAATCAGGACCTTCACTACCCTCAGTAAAATGGGATGGGCTGTGTACTAAGGTGCACCCAGGATGCCACTTCAGGGGCCCACCACCATGGAGCAGTCAGATCTGGTGATGCACTGGAGAGTAGAGCTGCTCACAGAATGTTCTACCTCCTTCCTGCCAGTTCCACAACCCAGTCTCCTTGTTGCTTATGCTCTGGAGCCTATTTCCCCAGCAGACAGCCCAATGGAACCTCTATGCAAAGTGTTCTGCTCTGCCTGAAGAGAGCACAGACCCTCCCCTAAAACCACTGCTGTATATTAAGAAAAGAAAGCAAACCTCTTGAGAAGAAGGTCTCCAGGTCTATGGAAACCTATAAGCATGACACACATTAGCATGACCAGATACCAAGAGCCACTATGGGCTCCCGTGGGAGTTGTCACATACGGCTTATTACTGCTTCAGGTGCCAGTGCTAGAAAAGGCTGTTTTGATGACTCACGTTTGTGAAGCTGGGGAGAGCAACACGCACTCATGTACCTGTGTGAGGAACAAGCTAGACAAGACTTCAATGTGGGCAAGTCATCTGGCCCAAGGAAGGGGGTTTGGTTACACGCCCATTGCTGGGTGGGGATCTCCCTGCCGTGGGTCATCTGCTCCTAGTCAGAAGGGCCATGCGAGTTTAGAACAAAAACAAGAAGCCTGGAAACATGCTGAAGGCTTTTAACAACTAAAAAAAAAAAATGTATATCCTTTGTAAGAGGATCAAAAATAAAAAAAACTCCTAAATACTGCAACTCTTTCAAAGGACAAATTCCCACAATACTGAATCCTGAGAACAACCTGTTCCAGAGTTTCCAAAACCCCCAAAAGTCACCCTTAGGAAAACTTTGGAGAAGCAAAAAGAAGTACACTCTAGTCCACCAACTTCACCCTGATAAAGAACAGTGGGCCTTTGAGTCAGCACACTGAGGCCCTGACCACAAAGACCCAATCATCATGTTGTGCATGTCTTAAACTTGAGGGTCCCTAGACACAGGGGCCAGGCACTGTGCCTTCTCTGCTTGATGCCATGGGAGACCTGCAGGGGCCTCTGAGTGTGCCTTGGTCCTAAGAGCACATGGAGCCTTTCTAAGAGTGGTCTTTCTTCACCATTTCTGGCAGACAGCCCTCCGCTCGACCAAACACCTCTGCTATCTCAGGCAGGTCTCCACATTTTACTCAATATCGGCCCTGCTTCAGTCAGCATGTCATAGGAAGTGTGGCAATACATTGCTACTTGACAGAGGAGATAGGAGGTGGGTCCTATCTCTCCGGCTAGTGGCTCTGTGTTTCCTGAATGCTTGCTGCATCCCGCTGGAGTACCTAATGGTGAGACTGAGCTGACCCTCAGAAGCATAAATCTATGTCCCGGGAAAACACTGCTGCCCCTGACTAAGCCCAACCCCTCTCACAATCTTCTTATGCTCTTTTGAACACACACCACCAGCAGCCCAGGAGCAGTGCTCCAGGAAGCAACACTACTACTGGAAAAGCAACTCAACTACCCACTGAGATAGGAGGGGCAGCTCTGATGGTTGCTGCCAAGTGCCTATTAAGGTGGCAGTGGTTGGTAAAAGGGTCTGCTAAAACCTCAACAGAGGCCTTCACTCACACACCCCTGGTGGACCTCACACTTTTCCTTCCCCACCTAAAAACAAACCCAAGGTTCCTTCCTTTTTGCCTTCCAGAAATCTCTTCTAAAACTAGGACTGAGAGCACATGCCTCAGGAGGTGGCACAGTGTGAATCTGGCACAGCTGCCCACTGCTGAAGCTGATAGAACAGGAAGGGCATTAAGCTAGTCCAGGCAATCCAACAACCCTGACAAGACCTAAAATGGAAGGGTCAGAAAAACATCATCCACACTCTCAGTTGCCCACAGGCAAGCAATTTAACAAACAGCAAATGCTCAGAGCAGTCAGACAGGACTGACAAGAGCCCAAGAAACAAAGCAACAAAGGGTGTGGAGAGCAAAAACTTGAAGTAAAATTAGTTAGACAAGACAGAATTTCCAGAAGCACAAAAGGTCCTTGGAGAGACTTGACATTAACATACTATAAGTAGAGTCCCTAGTTCTAAGGAAACATCCCATGTGGCCTGAGACAAGGTCCTCATCACAGAGGAGGGACTGGCCGCACTGCTTTGCTGGCCAAGGTAACTATGTTTTTTACATTAAATACGTAAATCAAGGGGCTCTCAGACAAGTGCTGGTGATGTGTACTTGCTATGTATTTTAGCCATGAAATCAGTTATTTTAAAAGAATGTTAATGTTGTAAATAGGCCATTTTCTTCGAGCAGAATGTGTTGATTCCCTGAGTACTAAGTAAACTCCTCAGGGGAACAGCCTGCCTTCAAGGAACCCCTCCACCTGTGCACATGAGCCACAAGGTCATAAGAAAACCCTGGCCATACATGCATGGTACACATTGTCACAGGTTCTCCACCTTGACGGCACAGAACCTGGACAGCTGTGATGCCTCCACTGCTGGATGCTCCCCAACCCCCACTGAGGTACCTCCTTCCTCCAGCTCCTGAACAACCCTTTCTTCACACACCTCCTCGCTAAGTTGTCATCCTGCAGCCACTAAGCTGCTCTGATTGACCTATGATGAAAGCCCTTCTCTAGAATGCTCACAGCAAAATCTCAGTCTCCATTAAGTCGTTAGCCTCTAAAAATGCCTCAAGCTGATACTTAAAGCGACAAACTGATTGTAAGCTCAGGATCCAGCTGCTTTCTCCCAGTCTCCAGCATTCATTAGTGTTAAAAATGGTGAGAAAGAAAACAGATTGCAAATTGCCGCAGGCTCACTCCCTGCCAGGCAGTGTTAGGCTTTAGCCACAGTGAAGAGATGAAAAAGGCAAGGCGCTGATCCTTGGCTCTTAATTGCAGTCTAACCAGCGAGGGCAAATGGCTGGCTGGCGCAGTTCACATTATAGACCCGACGTGACAGGAGTTGGCAGATCAGGCCCACCGGGCAAGGCGCCTCCCAGGCCAGTTAACTATGGGGGCTGCGTGGTGCTCACGCCGCCTCCGAGCAACCCTGCCGCCGCGCGCCCTGCGCTCTTCCCGAGAGGGGACAGGGGGCGGCTCCCCGAGCGCTGGCCGGCGGCGGGGCCTCCTTACCGTTGCTGTAGGCGTACGGGGACTCGGCAGCACCGTCTTGCAGGCTCTCCAGGATCTCGCCCTTGCCAACGTCGCTGTCGCCCACCAGCAGGAACTTGAGCAGGTAGTCGTAGCTCTTGACCGGGCTGCCCTGCGTCCCCATCCTCGCTCACGCGCGCGCAGGCCGCGCCTGCATGCCCACGGCGCCGGCCGCGGGAGCACGGCGGAGAGGAGGCCTCCGACCGACCTGCGGGGACGAAGCTCGGGTGAGCGGGGGCCGGCGTGGCCCAGTCGGCGGGGGCCGAATCGCCTCCGACTGTCGCTCGGACCGCCCGGA
>KE769121.1:0-19514 GCA_000465285.1 Eidolon helvum
TGTTTAATCAATCTACAGCATGACCTTGCCAGTTCGGCAGTATAATCCCATTCTATAGATGAGGAAACTGAGGCTCCCAGAGGCAGTGGACTTCTTCAAGTTTAAAGAGCTTAGTAATGGGCTAACCTGAGACCTGACTCAAAGATATCTAACTCTAAATTCTTTCAAATGAAACAACTATTTATTAAAAAAATTTTTTTCTGAGTGCCTGATATGTGCCAGGTAATGTTTTAGGCACTAGGAGATAGTGTCGTTGCTGTCAGTATATTCACACAGGAGTATTTTAAACAAATAACTCCATCCTTGCCATCTGATCCCAGATGTGCTCCACTGTCCGCCAATTTCTAGAAACCTCTTCTAGGAAACAGAATTTACATACTGTTCTTTGTCTTAGCTGTATTTCTACCCCGACAGTGACCACGTCTTTCTGGTCTTAAATTTGACTGAGTTATTTCTCTAAGTTTCAATTTCTTTGTCTAAGAGACAGCATGGTATGTTATTGGGCTTGGACATGAGTCTAATGTGGTGTGAATGAGGAGGGTTTGACGGCTATATCATGTAGGGCTTGTAAGCCCCGTTGGGAACTGGGGCTTCATCTTAGATACTGGGCAGCCATGGTCACAGCTCCGCTCTGTGAGGACCACTGGGTGTTGTGGAGGGTGAACTTGGGAAGGAAGAGGGACAAGACAGAGGCGGGGAGGCTATAGGGATGCTGTCTCAATAATTCAAGGGTGCGATGAGGAGCCTAGACCGGGCATTCAAGGCTGAGGTAGAGAGGAGAGAAGACTCAGACTATTCTCAACTTCGACTCTATGGGACTCACTGACACATTCGATGGGAGGAGAGGGACAATCTGGAGAGACTGGCTGCTGTCGGGGGTTTGAGGAGGCTCAAGCAATAGCACCTTTCCTCCTGCCCAAGTTTTGAACCAACTGGGAAATAAAGCAAAAAATGAGCAATGTAGAAACAAAAATATCACATTTATTATTGTTAAAGCTGATGCTAGAGAATGTGTCTTGCGTCTCAGACAAGTGTGATTCTTAATATGGCACCTTAGAATCAGGTAGCCCTCTCTGCCTTACAGAGATGGATGTGGCACCTTATTCCTAGAGGCAGCCTGCTTCTAAGAAAAGAAGAAAGAACAGTTTGGGTACATGTACCCTTTGTACCCCAAGGGAGAAGTGAATGATGACTAGATAGCAGCTGGAAAGATCACACACACCACCAGGCTGTCTTCTCATGGCAGCAAACATCAGGAGTGGGAAAAGCTTGGGTTTCTGATTTTGTGTCACTTATTTAGGTGGTAAACACAAAATGAGAGGGAGTCTTTGGGTCTGTGAGACTCTTGTATGTCACCTAATGGAGATGGCTGTTGGGTGGCTGGATGTGCAGAGTCCAAGGCTGAGGAGAGATTGATGTAGACGCTGTGGACGGACAATAGTGGCTGGAGTCATGCTATAAATGAAGGTATCCAAGGTGAGAAATGACACTCTTGAAAAAGAAGAGAAGGCAGAAGGCAGAATGGAAGGAAACAAGAACGAGCAAGGGAAAAGCAGCTCGTGAATGAGATGGAGATGGAGAAAATATAGACAGGAAGAGAAGGAATACAGGAGGGCACGGGAACAACAAAGGCGCAGGAAAGAGAGTTTGAAGAAAGAGACAGAGGGGATCAGGAACCTCAGCTCCAGAATGATTTTAACTGGAATTCTATTTCTATCATTCTTGGCTGTGAGATCTTGAGTTTGGTGCTTAATAAATAGTTACCGTGATGATGATGATGGTGATGATATGATGAAGATCTATGGGACAGGTTGCAAGTGTTGCAAAAAAATAGAAAGATCAAGTTGGATGAGGTCCAAAAGAGTAGATGAAAATAGTTTACCCCCATAAAATCCATTTGGGGGAACAAGTTAAACACTCAAAAGATTAGATTTCCTTACCATGACTTGACTTTATATTTTCCGAACACACTTGTTCTAATAAGAAGTTTTTTAAAAAAACACGCAAAAAACACAAAACTAATATTACAGACATGGAGGCGGATGCATGTACAAGGAAGTTATTAAAACTGCCTTGATTTTAATAAATTTACCACCAGGTAGCAATCTCTCAATGTCGCCTCTTTTCAATTTGCATGTGTAACTGGCATCTCGTTAAAACATCATTAAGAAATTGCAAACCAAGAAGATATAAACAGAAGCAGAGAAGAACTAGGGGGTGGCATGGGAGTGGGGGGAGGCTGCGAAAGGGGCTGTGGGTAGCAGGAGAGAGGGCTCCTTGCAAAAAACACAGCAAGAAACTGAACTTGGTTATCCAAAACCAGCCTAATTAACACATGAAGGGAATCAGAGTTTACGTAGATACTGTTTACAAACTGGCAATTACGAGGTTGCTGTAAAAGCTTCATTTTCCTGGGATGATTGAAAATTGCAACAAAACCTACTGTCATTTTTCTTCAGTTGGACCATCATGTATGTGTGCGGGAGAGCTTTTTCTTCAAAGGATCAAGAGCTTTTTCTTCAAAAGGACGAGCCCTGTGGTTGCTGGGGCTTGGATTCTGGTTCTTCTTCGGTGACCAGATTAACTTTTTATTTCTTATTTTTTGGTGTGTGTATAAGCTTTTTTTTTTTTACTATTATAAAAGGAATATATAACCACTGTTGAAAAAAGAACTGTATGAAAATACATAGGGCCAAACTAATCTTAATAAGTGCGGTGGTTTAATAAGAAGGTCTCAAGCTTTGGAGCTGGGCAGGTGTGGGTCTGACTGCTGTCAGGTGTGGTTCTGCTGCTTACCTGCTGTGTGACGTGGGAGTCGGTTTCCTCATCTGTACAACGGGGAATGTATTTTTGGGAGAGTGAAATGAGATGGTGTCGACGACGTGCTGGGACATGGTATCTAGTACAGACAATAGTGCTCCATGGATGGTAGTTAGTAGTTTAACCCATTTCCTTCCTTTCCTTCCTTCTAAAAATCAGTCCTTGAAATTCTTTACTGGCTTTATGAACACCAATAAACACTGACAAACATTAGCAAACAAGGCCTATGCATGTGCATATTTTACTCGTTCTGATAGACTAACTCTGTTAAAAACAACAACAACAACAACTAACATTTCAGTTGCTTAACACTAATCAAACCTTATTTCCTATATGTGCCACAGTCTTACATGATAGGGGGTGGATGGGGGGAGGTCACTTTGTTCCAAGTAGTCATTCAAGGACCCAGGTTCTTTCCATTTTGTGGCTCTTTAGGTCCATGGAGTTCTCTCCATTCACCCAGAGAAATGGGTAATGGTGAAGACACACCCACTCTTTTCTATCTGGTGATGTACACATCACTTCTGTTCACATTCTATTGGTGAGAAATAGTCACATAACCCCATCAAGGTGCAAAGGAAGCTGGGAGTGGATTTGTCAGTGAGCCCTGGGAAAGGGGAGAACGTGCAGGTAGGTGGGTTCTCCCAGTCTCTGCTCCATAGGTAGCTGCAACATGCAGCTTCCAGTCAAACGATCTGGAAAGAACTCTGATTGACTTGTCATGAGTTATGTATGTACCCTCCTTGAGAAGAGTTTCCATGTAAGGAATGACATTCTCCAACCCCAACCTCATGACTCAAGTTAGAAAAAAATTCCTGGAAGAAGAGAAAACAGTGCTGAGCAGACCAACACAGAAGCTGACCAGTACAACTGAGATGTCCAGCACCCAGATGGGCTGATGGCTAAAGACATGATCCTTATCCCCTACATGCCCACACTGACCGAGCCACTGGAGGGTGATTCTAGTTTGAGTATAATCAAGGGCTGGATGATAGAAATTATCTTCTAAATGCAAACTGAAATGCAAAAGGAATTGTTTGTATCGGCCATCCCTGTGTGACCTTGGGTAAGACAATCAGCTGGACAATTTGAGTCTCCTTCATTGTTAAAATGGGGGCTAATTCTACATACATCCTAGCATTGCTGCAAGGCTTAAGGGAAATAATATGTGTGAAAAATTCGAAAGAAATAAATTTGGTAATTGTCATGCTCAACAAAGACTTCGTGGAAGAAGTAAGATGTCTGGAGGTTGGGTAGACCAAGGGTACAGGCTGGGTATGAGAAGAAGAGGGGAAGGGAGGGCAACCAAGGCCAGAATGGTGGGGGCAACGGTGTGGAGGTGGAGTTGGGTGTAGCCTGTGGAGAAGTTTCTTTATGGGCCCCAGCCCACAATGCCAAAACTTCCCATCTCTTTTGGTTTCCCAAGTCCTTCTGAAGACAAGAATTTGGAATCCACACCAGATGATTCTGCTTATGTGTCAAAATTCTCCGTCTTTTCATGAGCAACTGGCAGGGCCAGTTTATAAGATCTATAGAGCAGAGGACCGTGCTGCTGCCCGCTTGGAGATCCAGTGTAAATTTGACTTACTGAGTCTCCCCCGCTCAACTGCGCACACAAAACGCAGATGCCTGTACCTTGTGGGCTGTTTTATCCTTCATATACAATAACCTTCAGACACGAGTTCATAATTCTACTGAGCACTGGGGGCAGCATCTCCTGAACTTGGACCTGGAAGTATGAAAGCTAATTGGGGCCAAATGACTCTATCGTATGTATCCAGCTGACAGGAGAGGAGGGTTGTACATGGCTCTCACTGTCTGAACATTGTCGCACTGCTTCTGACGGTTGCTTGTTTTCCTTTTGCACTGCTACCTTGGGAGGACAGATAGCACCCTCATCGACATAGGGGCTGGCGAGGCTCAGAGCACTGAGCCGGCTTGTTTTAAATCATACAAATATATTTGCAGATTTTTATGGAGTGACTTCTACGTGTCAGGCATGCACTTATATATGTTGCTTCTAACCCTTAAAAAGTGCTGCATGGGAAGAGTTTGCTTTCCCATTTTATTGGTAAGGAAACCGAGACTCGGAGAGAAAGGGAATTGCTCAAGGTCACACAGTGAAATAAAAGACAACTGGGATTTGAGATCAGATCTTTTCCATTACGACTTTTCCATTAACACCGGAGACAGCAGTTACTCTGGTTATTATTAAGACTAGCAGCTAACATTTATTCTGCACTTGCTCCGAGCCAGGCATGGTGTTGAGTGCTGTTATGCACCAGACCTCATTTAATTCTCACAACTATTTCAGGAGGAAGGAGCTAGTGCTCTGATGTGCATTCCACAGATGTGGAACCTGAGACTTGATCACTTGAGTTAAATAACTTGCTCAAAGTTCCGCACAGGAAAGTGGGGAGTTCAGGCTTTGAACTCAGGTATGCCAAGTCTAGCTTTTTCTGGTGTGACCACTGCATTAAACTTGCCTTGGTAATGGTAATCGTTACATTGGTGTGATTTCATATATACTTTGTAGCACGTTTATTTGTTCTATAAATAGGGGTCTGTTATTTAGTGAGCATCTAACCCTTTTCTAAAAGTTCCCTCAGCTAAGCGTCACAGGGACTCTGTGAAGCAGCCACACCTGCTCTACCCATTCCACAGATGGGAAAACCACAGCTCAGAGAAACAGAGTGGTTTGGCCACAGATACATCTACCATCAGGAGTGTTCTCTCCCGTGTGCATTGCTCCCCTGTGTTTTCGCCCGTGTCCCTACCTTGTTTCAGTTGTTTCAGCATCGGAACTGCCTGTTCTTACCAGTGTTGCTTGAACCAACAAATAGATAAATGTTTCCACCCAAGCACTGTAGCGAAATCCAAGCTTCTTGGTTATAGGGACTAAATATCTTTTTAAAAACCGTATTCGCCCAGATTAAAGGACCAGTGAAATCAACCGGCAACAGATTATTTTTTAAATCCTGGCCTTTATTGTGCACCTACTGTGTGCCTGACACCGGCTTAAGAACTGAGTGTGTTTTAATCTGCCAACAACACCCCGAAGTAGATATTGTTATTCCTGGGCTTGGAAAGAGGGTGGTGTTTCGCTCAGGGTCGCCCAGCCAGTGAGGGGCAGCACTGTGATGAGAACCTTGGTCTTCTGATCTGTTTCCTCTGCATCACTGCCCTCGGGGTGGGGAAAAGCTTAGGAAAAGAAAGAGAGAAGTGCCAGGGTGAAAGTGTGCTGGCTGCCTTACAACTTAGAGAAAATATCAATCAGAGCTAAACTTTATTTGACTCCAAATACTTCCTTATTTTTTTCTCTCTCTTTAATGTACTTAGAATTAGAGACAGGCTTGATAGACGCCAGCAGGGTCTGCTAAAAGCCTGCAAAAATGACAGGGGAAGATTACACAGCTGGAAAAAATTGCTTCAGTGTTTTCTTGTGACCAAAAAAAAAAAAAAAAAAAGCAAAACTCGAAATAATAAAGCGGAGATAAAGGTGGCTTCCCAGCAGTCAGAGTTGTCCAACAATAAGCCAGGTTCCTGAAGATGTGGTAGGATCCCAGTTTCTGAAGGTAGACAAGGCTGCTTACCTGGGACCAGGGAGGGGTAACTCAAACCCCTAGACTAGATCACCTCCGTGAGATTGAGTCCAACCTTGTCTGATTATTTAGACTGGAGGCTTACAATAAACATGTCCACTTACTGGGCACATTTTAGGTGCTGTGCACTTTTCTCATTCAACTCAAGTATCAGCTGGGCTTATTATCGTGTTTCTTAAGAAGTGGATGAGATAAGATCAAGTTGGATCCTTGTTTCATGATTTGTGGAAAGTCCAAAGCTCTCCCTATGGTTTCTGTGTATGTCTGGGGCAATGCGTGCGTGGACGCGCGTGCATCCGTGTGCATGTGTGAGCGTGTGTGTGTGTGGGGGGTATGGTAGGGGCTCATGTTTTCAAGGGCATCTTTATTTCTGGGTTTTTCTTTACACCAAATCAGTTTCCCTTCTGAATAGTCTTTCTTCTGTACATATTTATGCTCCGAGACATAGAACTCAGACACATTACGTCACTTCCACAAGCCATGGGGTAGACTATATGAAGGTTTGCAGCTATAGAGATGGTTTATGCTATGGCAATGCAGACAGCAAGGGTATGTTAGCATTTCCCATTCTTAAAAGCTCTTGACTGTACCCCACATGGCACTTCCCATGAGTCGTTCAACCTCATGTAGTGTCTACTCTTCTCACCAGCTCTCTGGCTCTTCCTGTCTTTCCTTGCCTGTCAAACAATCAGCCAAACCACCACCCAATCCACATA
This sequence comes from Eidolon helvum, assembly GCA_000465285.1. Classification (NCBI taxonomy): domain Eukaryota; kingdom Metazoa; phylum Chordata; class Mammalia; order Chiroptera; family Pteropodidae; genus Eidolon; species Eidolon helvum. Next base: position 7,139 of record KE769121.1, read on the forward strand.
CTAACCAGTCAGCCAGCCAACCAACCAATCAACTAGTTAACCAGACAGCCAAACAATCAAATGCTTATCATTAAAAACAAAAAGAACCATCACATGACATGCCAGGTCAAACTCTAAAATAAACAGAAAGGAAGGAATTCAGGAAGTCAGGAAAACAAGAAGGAAGGAAGGGGGAAAAAAAAAGGAAGGAAGGGAGATAAAACAGAGGAAAAGCAGCCTCTCCTTTACTAACAGAGCAATTCCATGCTTCCTTGGCTCTGAAATTCAGACCTACTTTCTGGTCTCATCATACCCAAATAGTTCATCAAGGTGGTTTCCAAAATTTGCATTCACATTCACTGAGACCTCTCTGCCTATGTCCCAGGTACCACCAGGCACGTTAGTCTTTTCAAACCTGTACCACCTCCTTTAATCCTTATTTTTCACATGGGGAAAGTGAAGCTGAGAGAGAGGAAGTCATTTGTCTAAGGTTGCTTGACTGGTGAGGAGCAAAACCAGGAATGAGAGTGGGGAAGTATACCCCCACTTACATAAAAAAAAAAATATATGTGTGTGTGTTTGAAGCCACTTTAAAATGGAGTCAGAGCCCAGAGCTGCCATCCCAAAGGAATTGCCTTGCATGTCTTATGCCTCAAACCTCTGGAATGCTAGCACAGAGAAAAAGAACCTTTGGAGGGGGATCTAAAGCCACATCGTGTCCCAAAGACCTGTTTGCAAAGATAACAACAAAGCAGACATTGAGACCACTGGGCTGCTGACTACCAGACTGAAAATGAAGAACACTGTTTAGCATTAGCATCGCTACATTACCTTATTGGCACTGATAGAAATAACTTCCCTCTATCGATGTAATTGTTCCTCTTCCCTTTCTCATAAATACCCCTCGCCCTGACCTCCTAGCCAGAACACTATTTGGATTTCTGCCTGAATCAGTGATTCCTGAATAGCTTTCTTTTTATTTTTTTAAATCTCAAATAAATACTTGTTGCCTCTTTAGCCTATTATTTTTAAGTTAACACTCATAAATCAGAAAGATCAGAGTGCCTTTGACCCCCTGTAATCTGGTGCCAACTTTTAAGAGGCATTTTTTAAAAAGTCCACCAAGCAAACGTTGTCTTGTTTTCTCCTTCGAGCGACCCTGGAAAGAGGTATTTTCATCTCCATGTTATAGTCCCACAAAACCAGGACTTAGAGAGGTGGTTTGCCCAGTGTCCCAGCTCCAAGGATGTGCTGTAACCGGAATTTGAATCGAGAGCTCTCTGCTTCAAAACTCCTGCTGCGAACCGCCCTGTGCTGTGCGTGCTTCTGGAAACAGAGATTAATGAGATACAGGGATGCAGAGGAGTTGGCACCGATGGGGCAATTGGCCGTGGAAGCGACTATCCACAATAACAAATGATAGAACAGGACTTGGCACACGAATGTCACAGACGAGGCACAGACAGCTCTGCTGCCCACAGGAAGCCTCACAGAGGAAGTGACCCTGGAGCAGGGTTCATAAGAGTGACTAGGAATTCGCCACATGGACACCTGTGAGGAGGGAAAGGCCGTTCCAGGCAGAGTGGCTCTCCCAGAGAATGACACAGCCTCATGAAATGCCATATTTGTGCTGGAAGCTACAAGCAGGTTGGAAGGGCTGGCTGCCCAGTAGGAGAGGGGAGTGGAGGCCGAAGAGGCAGCAGGGACCAGCTCATGAAAGGCCTTGAATACCAGGACAAGGATTTAAACTTGTCCCTGTGGTGATGGGGAGCTGTGGGAGGTCTATAAGCAGGGGACTGATCTGTCTGTTTTAAGTAGGGTGCCGGGGGTGCCATGAGCACCACACACACACATGGGCACGCGCTTGGAGCCTTGCCTCTCTCTGCCACATTCATCTTTTCAGGACCGGGCACTGGAAGTTTTAATGAACTCATTACTCATTCCACTGTCAGGTGAGTCCAATTGCGGTGGGAGGGCGGGCGGAGGGCTCCTCCTGCTGAGGCCGAGCTGCTGCCATCTCATCAGCAGCCGTTCTAGCTCCGTCCCTGGCAGAAGCTCCCCCAACCTGTTCCTCTGTGGCCTGTGGCCTTCCCCTCCTGCCTCCTCCTTCCAATCCCATGCTTTGCTGCCTCCTGAACTCACCAACATCCATTTCAATCGGAGTGATTGGATTCATGTCTTTCTGGTACTTGCCGCCATCTGTCGGTCCCTACACCTTGTCTTGGTTGGTGCCTCTGCATCTCTATCTCACAGCTGGGGAGTGGGAAGTTCTGCTTGTGCCCTGGATGGGCAGGCTGTCTGTCTCTCCTCCTGGCACCCCTACCCTCAGCCTGAGCCTGCCCATCCCTCCTCCCTTCCTTCCCCTCCCCTGCCCTTCTCCACCTGGGACTTTCTATGTGAATTGCTCTTCCTTTTCTTACCTTGAACTCCTTGTCTGAATGTCTGTCTGTTTTTCAGCCTCTTCTCATCTTAATCCCTCTGATTGTTCATTCCCATCCCCACTCTTTTCCTCTCTACCTTTTCCCAGGAATTCTCTAGAAATAGATCACTCCAAAGTTTAATCAAGAAGGGCAAAAGGTTTTGCAAATCTCCAATCATTCAGATTGGACCCAGGTAATTCATAGAAGGTGCTTCAGGGCGCAAGGGGACCCGTCTGGTGGAAGCGGTGACAAAGCCACTGGAGACATGAATGTGGGGCACCTGGGCACTTCCTTCTTGTCCTCTAATCCTGAGCCAAATGGCCCTTTCACAGGCAGGAGATGTAAAGCCAACTTCATGTCCTAAGCCAGCCAGAGGGCAGGGAAAACCCTTCATATCATGGAATCAGGGACTTTCATGGGTTAAAAGACCCTTTTAGATTCAATTGTTATATTATTTTCCCCGGACGAGGAGAATGAGGCTCAGAAAAGGCAAAGGTTTGGTGATTGGCCTAAGGTCACTCAAGGAGAGTCAGACTAGACCCCGGGCCTGGTGACCTGTAGAAGAGTACTCTTTCTTAAACCCAAAGAGGCCCATGGCATGGAAAGTTCCAGCCCAAGGCTTCAACGCACATGGTGTAGGCAGCATCTTCTGTGCCCTTGTGTAGGCCAAATTGCATTCATGCCTCTATGGCAACACTGAGGGACCAAAAAATAACCTCTCGTCCTTCAGTATTTCTGGTAGAGATGCCCAGTTGTTGGTCAGAAGGCGTGCTTTCCTTCCTTAGTGTAGGGCTGTTTCTGGAACATGGCTGCCCAACCATGGACTACATTTCCCAGCTCTCCTTGCACCTGGGTGGGAACACGTGGTTAGTTCTTGCCATTGGATTGTGAGTGGAAGCAATACATGTGACTTCTGGATAAAAGTGTTTAAGAAGAGGATGTGACTTCTCCATACACTTGCTTTCCTCTTTCATGAGCCAGAAGCAGAGGATCCAGAGGCCTAGGGGGGTGTCAGAGCCACAGATGAAAGGAGCCTAGGTCAGTGAATCTGAGAGATACCAGTCAACCAAGAACACCTGCATTGGAGTGTTACATTAGTGAGAAAGGGCTTATTTGTTACAGCAGTTAGCATTACCTTAAAAAATGCATACGTTATTTATATATGCACGCATCGAATCTGCTTGTTAAAGTATTGTCATTGTCAGTCCTATTTCATTGGTGAAAAATCCTGCCCTGGAATTTCCTAAATTGCCAAAGAATTGTGCTCTCCTGTCTGCCTCTCTGACCTATCTCCCTACTTCTCCCTTGCTCATAATTTCTTCTACCATTGGTCTTTTATTGCTGTTCCACAAACATGCCAGGCATAGTCTCACCTACAGGCATCTGTATCTGCTATACATTCTTCTTGGATTGCCTCATGCCAAGATCTTCTAAGTTTGTATTTTTCTTCTTTATTTAATCTTATTACAAACACCCCCTCCTCAGTGAGGACTTCTCTGGTCAGCAGTTGACCCCTGCTCTGCAGCACCCATCACAATCGACTTCCCTAACAGCCCTTACCACTGTCTAAAGTGATCTTGACCATTTATCTGTTTACTCTACTATTATCACAGCACACATCCTTTTAATTTTTCTTCCATTTTAGGAAAAAAAGAAAGCCAGAAAGGCACTATAACTTCTAAAACCACTAAATACTCAGGTCCTATTGATTCTACAGCCTGGGTTCTTTCCATAACACCATACCATTCTCCCGAGGAAGTCATAATTGGTGGGCTACACTTATTTAACCAGGACATACTTTAATCATGGAATCCGAGCCAGGGTGGTAGTGGGGGAAAAACATGGATTCTTGGGTCAGCAAGCCTGGATTCATTTCCTGGCATTGATGTTTTCCATTATTTAACATTTCTGAATGCTTTCCCCCACAATAGAATTAATATGCTTACCTGAAAGAGTTAATGTGAAGATTAAAAGAGCAGATAACACAATGCTTGCAAACGGTGAGGGCTCAGGCACCATTAGTTTCCTTTTTAATAAAGATATCAACATTTATTCTGAGAGTTCTGCCTTTATCTCAGACCAGGCAATTTATCAATGGGAAGGAAAAAATGGAAATTTGGATAAAATCATGAAAGATTCTGAAAAGCACCTGATTCATCCCTAACTTCTCTCCCAGGCTTTGTTGGGAAGTTAAGTTTAAATCCAAGTCAGAACTCTCAGGCCTCATCACAGTTACTGTGCTGAAAGCAAACAGACTTTGGGATTTTAAATTTTTTTGTATCCCTCACCACCACCACCACCCTGACCTCCCTGCACCCCTGCCACAAAGCACAGATGTCATGGACAAGGGGCAAACTCATTACAGCTAGGTTTCTATCTGCCTGGTCCAGATGCATGTGCTAAAATAGGAGGCCAGCTCCAATGGCCAACATCCAGGAGTGTGTGCGCCGTGACTAATGTGTGTAACACACACACCAGGCACCTCTCTCCCTGCATCTGGACCAAAAAGCAGAAGTTAGCTACAGAGAAATTCTAGGCAAACTCTTCAAAGTCATTGTTGCTTTTCAAGTTTGGAGGCAGCCAGTCTGGCTTAAAGTAGAAGAGCCCTTGATCAGAATTGGGGGTTATTATTTTATTTTAATGAATGTTTTCATACTGATGGTGTACATCCCTCATCATAAGGGCTACTTTTTCCATATTAGTCAGGGTAGACTAGGTTGTGCTCAGATAAAAAGTAACCCCAGATTCTCAGAGGCTTAAACGACAAGGCTCATTTCTTTTCCATGTTCCATGTCCATTACAGGTTGTTCGGGGAGGGTGGTGCTATGGTAGCCATGATCACTCAGGGTCCTAGGCTGAGTAAAGAGTCATTATTGGGCTTTATCAGTTGCTGAGCCAGAGAGAAGAGAGTTAATTGCCAATGGAAGGTCTCTCATTGGCAATTAACTGCTCATCCCAAAAGTGACACAGGACACTGCCATTTCCACTTCACCAGCCAGAGCTAGTCACATGGCTTCGCCGGTGACAAGGAGGGCAGAGTGTGTAATCTGACTGTGTGCTCAGAAGTAGGGAAACAAAATTTTTGTCCACACCTTATTTCTGTTCTTCCCACTTTCTGGATGGGTCGCCAAGTCCAGGTGATTCAAATCTCTTCATTAGTCAGACAAAGATAAATACCACATGATTTTACTTACATGTGGAATTTAAGGAACAAAAAGAACAAACTAATCGAAAACAGACTTAGAAATATAGAGGACGGTCTGGGAACTGCCAGAGGGGAAGGGCTTTGGGGGGCTGGGAGAATGGGGTGAAAGGTTAAAGAAGTACAAATTAGTAGCTGATGGATGGTCACGAGGATGGGGAGCACGGCAGAGGGAATGTAGTTAGCATTAATGTAATGGCTAGGTGGAGAGCCAGAGGAGAGAAGGAGCAATTACGGGAATCATTTTATAAACTATATAAATGTCTAGGGGGGGGGGGGGGGGGGGGAAACTAATAAAATAAAATTAAAACAAAGCAAATAACAACAAAAAGCATCCCACTCCCTTCACGACATGGCTCTGATCCCTGCCTCAGCTCAGGTTTTACGACCTCTCACCTAATTATTGCGTCCACTTCTAACCACGACTTTGTCAGGTTTGCTTCTTATAATTCATCCTTGGCGTCTCAGTCAGAGCAATCACCCTGAAGGCCCAATCCAGGTCATTCCCTACCAGGGACAAAGCTTGGGCCCATCAGCACCATCTTACTTGCAACCCAGCCTAGATGTGTGGAGGGGAAGATAAAGGATATTTTGTTTGTTTCTAGGAAAAGACCTTTCAGGACACTTCTGAAGCTGTGATTGTAGGATTCTATTATTATTCTCATCTATGAAATTATAGACACACACCTCCTGTAGGGGGTCCAATCCAGGCGTTTAATCAGCAAAGACAATTAAACGACAAGGAATCAGGATCCGCAGATACTGGATGACTTCCCAGGTGACCTGCTATTCAGCTGGTGAGAGGGATGCTGAGGTGTCAGGGCCTCCATGCTGGAACATGCTGGCTCCTTTCATAACTCACCACCCACTACCCTTGCCTGCCTGGCTATCTTGTCCCTAGAGACATCTCCCAGGTCCTCCTGCACATCCACCCACTCTCCTTCCAGAAGCTGTTATTATCCTCTCCCAATAGATAAACACTGAGGGATAAAATCACCAACTTAATCCATCCAAAAAATTCTCACCCTCCATCCCACCAGCATGAGCCTGTCTGACTGACAGTTTTCACTGTTGACTCGTTGCATTACCTCAGCAGCACAGTGAGATGGATAAAACTATCACCCACGTTGGCAACTGTGGAAACTGAGTCTCAGGGAGGTGAGGTCGCTGGCCAGGAAGCAGCATGGGGTCTTCTGCTCCATATCATGGAGATTGGAGATGCTGGATTGCACCTCCCGCAAAGCAAAATATTTGTGTGTCATGCCCAGACTCAGTTTCCCCAAGTCCTCCTGTCTTGGCCTGGAGCTGTAGCAAGACTGAGAACCACAGGCCCCAAGACAAGCGGCCTGTTTCTTGTCCGCTCCCATTAGCAACAATGGGCCAATTAAGGCAATCACTGCCGAGTTATATAACAGGACATAGAGATCACAGCGCTCAGCTCTTTGAAATCTCCTATAAAAGTGCTAATAATGCGTTAATGTATTAAGCCCCTTAATCCTGTCAAATTACCACAGGCTCACTCCTCGGAGCTGACAGTGGGTCTTGGCTCCTGTCTCACCTCGCTTCTCCCCCCCAATACTCCTCAGGAAGCTGTGCCAGGCTGCAAGGAAGACGACAGACAATGTTCGGCAGGGGAGAAATGCTGATTCTTTTAAAGAAAGATGTTGACATGCTAACAAAAAGATTCTTTCTGGAGTCTTTCTCAGACGGAGAGGCCCAGGGGGCTGTGGCAGCCAAGAAAAGGGGCCCATGACCCAACTCAACTTTGAAGCCAAGGAAGTTTTCCTAGATACGGTGACAGCTACCGTGAGACTCCGAGGATGAGTAGGAATCAATCAGGTGAAGAGGAGCTTGGGGAAGAGTGTGGCAGGCCGGGGCAACTGCTTTTGCAAAGGCCCAGTGGTGAGAAAGAATACGTTGTCCTCCAGGACTGTGAATGTGTTTGATGTGGTCACAGCTTAGGAATGTGTGTCGTGTGCTTACACTTGTGCGTGGAGGGGAGAAAGGTGAGTAAGAAGGACTGTAACGAGAGGTAAATAAACCTACGCAACAAGATAACGAGTGACGGTCTTAGCTGAGCACCTGTGCTTTCAGATAGGTCACCTCACCTGTCTGAGCTTTGGGCTCTTTATTTCTAAAATGGGAATTCATTCACTAATTTATTTAACAAAGATCTTTCTCTATGCCAGGCTCTAGGCTAAATCTGGGAATACGATGATGGTACCCAGAAGAGCACACCTTGCTTTCCAGGAGCCTAGAGCTAAGCGTAGTCCCAATAGTGTCTTTGGCGCTCAGCCCTTCGGCCCACATTCTCCTGGGGCTGTGACTTCTCCCTCTTCTCACATCCAGGGTCTTGGACAGGCCTCCTGAGCATGTTGTTGGTATGCCTGAGCATCTCCTAATGGCTAGTTCAGAAGGGCCCTGTGCTTTGAGTCTGGTTATAAGTCTGCACTGTGGTGATAGACTGCCTGGGTTTAAATCTCAAGTCCAGCACTGGCCGGTCATCTGACTTCGAGCCACTTGCTGCTTCTTCTCTCTGAATCTCGGTTTCTTTATATTAAAAAATGGGAACATGCAACATCTGTGTCAAAGGGTTTCTGTGAGAATTAAGTGCAACACAGCAAGTTACACTTGGGTATTCGGCAACTGCTCAGTAGATGAAAGCGATCTTTGTTAATATTTGTTAGCAGAACACCTTGTTAGCAGGATACCTTGATGCGTGCTGGCTATATGCTGGGACTCTGGAACCTGATTGCTGGCTTCAGTGCCAGTTCTGTTACTTAACAGCTGTATGACCTTGCGCAAGCATTTAATCTGCCTTTGCCTCTCGACTTCCTCCCCTGCAAAATGGGAATAACGAGAGAACCTACCTCCAAAGGCTACAGTCTTTGTTAAATGAGTTAATGTATATGAGGTGCTTAGTACAGTGCCTGGCAACCAGCGAGTGCTACATAAGTGTAAGCTATTATTTTTTTTTAATGATGTTACCTTATTCTTTGCAGTTTGCAGGGAGGGGGCAGGCACCAACAGGAGAAATGAGCTGTGTTCTTGGGCAGCTGAATAGAGGGCTGTTTATTACCCCTCAGAGGGCAGCAGAATAAAGAAAAGGAGTGATCTCCATTTATCCCCATGGAGTGATCCAAGCCCCGCTCCATCTAGGCCCTGGGCCTCTCCAGGGCCTCCCCTCCTGTGGTCCAGGGAACTCAGAATGTACTGCGGCCCAGAGCCCAGCCCACTCCCCTTCAGGTGGCGATCTTCCATCAGTCGTGTCCACCAGCCTCCGCTCTGCCCAGCATCAGGGACTCAGGGGTGAAGCGCGCTGGGTCAGCATGACAGAGGGTGAGCCGGGAAGTGTGGTGGCTGCCACTCCCTCTGCTTCCCCCTGCCATCAGTGGACTGGAGGACATAAACAAGCCCCAGACTTAATTGGCAAAGGGTTCCTCAAGCGGATAATTTCCTTGACGCATGCCATGGGAGGGTCTGCAGGCTTTCATGACCAGCTCTCCTGCTAAATGTGTTTACCAAAAAATGAGTTTATTGATTCCACAGATATGTTTTTTTCCCCTTTGCCATCAGACTATTAATGTGAGTTTTATGTAACAGGACTAATAGATCACGGTGTTAAGTCTTTCGAAAATCCCCTGCGAATGCTGTAATAATGCTTTAATGTATTAATCCCCTTAATCCTGTCAAACTTCCAAAAGAATTTCAGGACATGCTGACAGAAGAGCTTGCACCCAGGGCTGGCAGCCACAGCTGCATGTGGCTGCTGCTGCTTTTAACTTTTTGTAGATGGAGAGGTGGTTGTGTCGGTGATAGGTACAGAGTTAGGAGCCGACATCTGAGAGGGTGGGACTAGATGCAAGGGAGGCTGATTCTGGGGCAAGAAGAGGAAAGAGGAGGAGGCAGGGGCAAGGAGCTTACAACACAGAGTTCGATGTGGTGGGCCGGGAAGGCAATGGCGCCAAGTGTGTATTGATTTCCCGGTTTCTCTCTGTTTTTGTCTCTCTGTTTCTCTCTCTCTTCTCCGCAGGAGATTCATAATCTCCACGACAGCCCGTGAGGTGGGCGCTGTTACTCTCCCTATTGTGGATGGACATTTCCCCTTTTTATAAAAACACCAGTCATACTGGATTAGGGGCCCACCCTATTCCAGTGTGACCTCTCTTTAATTTAATTATATCTGCAGTGACCCTGTTTTTAAATAAGATCACGTTATGAGGTACGGAAAGCTGCCTCCATATTGGTACTGGGGGGACACACTTCAACCCCAAATAACCACAGACACATTGCACCCTGTAATTCCTGCAAGGCCTCCGAACCAGGCCCCTGTCCTCAGGCTCATCTGCTTAAATCCACCCTGCTCACACCTCCAAGTTTTTTCAAAGCTCAGATCTGACACCCTTTCTTTCTTTCCATCCTTCCTTCCTTCCTTTCTACCTTTTCTTTCTCCCCTTATCGCAGGGGCCGGGCATTAGCTGGACGAGGGAATCCAACAGGAAACAAGGTAGATGTGTCTTACTGGGTATTAGCGTGTCAGCCACACCAACACGACATTAGCAACAACAGTTGTTCTCAATCAGACGAAGCATCGGAGCTGACCCAGGCGAAGGGTTAGGAAGGGCCTCCTGGGTGGGCGGGGAGGGAGGGAGGAGAGGTGATGTTTCCTTTGAATCCTGTGGGATGAGGAGTTATCCAGGTGAGGAGACAGGGGAAGGGCATTCCAGCTAAAGGTGCAGCATGGGAAAAGACAAAGGGAGGAAATGGCACAACTGGACTCACATTCCTAAACCTGTTCTCTTCAGCTCTGTGCTCTCTGGGCATATTTCGCATGACTGAGGCGTCTTTGAAGGAGCCCCACTAAGGCCTTCAGTTCAGGGGGAAATCCCCAGGCAGATTCTGGCAGCCCGTGATGGAGCTTTCTCTGTGACAAGCACACGTGCCCTGGCTCCAGCACCACGCTCAAGCTGGAAGCCCACGTTCCTGTCTCAACTCCTGCCTCCTGCTCCCTGCTTGGCCCCCATCCCAGCCTCCGTGCTCTGTCCCAGACCCCCTCCTCCACCCCTGGCCCTCCTCTCCTGCATGCGTGCTGAAGGCTGGTTCCCTGGCCCCTCCTGACTTCCATTCTTTCATTTACACACACACACATACACACGCACACACACACACAACTTATTTCCTTTAATCTTTCTGCCTAGATCAATTTCTCCATTCCTCTAATTATTTTTTCTTGTTCGCTTTTGAATTCCCTCCAATTTATCTACTTTGGCCTGGTAATGAGGTACCCCTGAAGGAAATGCAATGTTCTCTATGTGCCTTCACCAGGGTCGTATAGATTTTCTTGCTAACTATCTCCTCTGACCCCGGGTGACATGCTTTCTTAGTGCAACTCTATTAGTGATTGGGCTCTTATAAAGATGCCTTTAAAAGTCATAAAATTATAGATTATACAGCCAAAGGGATGTGAGAAGGCTTTTTGGTCACAGCCTGATATCACATCCCCCTGGCCCTTTCCACCCCAGTTATTTGGAGCTTTTGACGCCCCGCCCCAATATCTTTACCTTTCCTGTGCTATTTGCTTGGCCGAGAATGGCCTTCTCAGCTTCCCCTTCCACCATGCACGTGGGTAATACCGACGCCATCTGTAAGACTGAGCTACAATGCTGTCACCTCCTCTAAGTCCACCTTGGTGGCTCAGGCAGAATTCTGGCGCTTGTCCCCTGTGCTCCTCTTGCATGTGACATGTAACTCCAGTGTAAAGTAAACGCTCTGAACTGTAATCATTTAGCTGTCTGCCTTTTCTGGGAGGCTGTCAATGCCTTTGGGGACAGGGCCTATGTCAAATTTTCTTTATGATTATCTGCTCTTCGAGAACATGGAAAGATTAAGCAGCTGTTAGACCGTGTATTGAGAATTTTCTCATGAATATGGTCCTTCATTTAGGCATGCATACAGGCATGTATTTGCTTGTTTGTTCTGCTCCCAAACACTTTTTGAGTGCTTACTGCTTGTCGTTGTGCTTGGTGCTGGGACCACATGACTGGAGGATGGGAAGATGGAAGACGGGTGCCATTTCTGTCTTTTTCTTTCCTTTTTTCTTTTTTTGCCCCTGTCTGCAAATAGACATCTTTTCAAACAGACAGTTATCTTTCACTTTCTTCAGTGTAAAAGAAATAAGTGGTGGAATAGGAAGGAATATATATCCATTAATTTCTCAAAGAGATCCAGAAGCTACTGATTTGCAAATCATCCTCTGTTACCCTGGCATGAAGCTCTGTGCCTGCCATGTAGCTGGTACTCAAGAGTGTTGAATGTTTTGTCTGAAAGAACGTTTCAATGAAGGAATAAGTTTATCTAATCCTACCTCTTGCCCATTAAAGAAATATCTTTCACAGTAGCCCAAAGAAGTTATGAGCCTTGAAAACCTCTAGTGACCAAGAGCTCCCCATCTCACAAAGTTCCCCAAGCCAACCTCAAAGCACTCTTGTTGTTGGAAAGGTCTTCCCTATGTTGTCCTTTAACCTTGACCTCTTGGTTTAACCTTCAGGAGACACATAAACCTGGTGTGCTCTGTGAAGGATCTTCAGAGATTTGAAATCAGCAATCAGGCCCTTTCTGTCATTTTTTTTTTTTCAGTTTTAAAGGGATATAATCATGGAATCTTGAGCCATCTTGGTTTTCCTCACCTGTATGAGTTCCAGTTAGTAAATATCTGTTACAAAATGTGAATCTTAAAATAAAACCCACAATTGTAGTTTGGGAGGGAGAGGGAAAG